>JAGQEM010000223.1:0-50038 GCA_019202945.1 Corynespora olivacea
CCTTGTGTTCACACATCCACCCCGACCACCACAAATTACCTTCCCAAACCCCTCACACTCGCCTTGATATGGGTGGTTGCTTTATGCGCGCCCCCGCCCCCCCCCCCCCCCACCCCCTCCCCCCCCCCCCCCCTCTCCCCATCCTTCCCACTCTCCCTTCAACACCGCCGCCCCGTCCCGAAAGCCGGTCGAAAGCCCAAGTCCGATCCTCGCCTCCATCTCCCTCTCGCATACATCTCTCCGCCTCCTTGTACATATGTCGGTTCCGCATGCGTCATCAATGGAGGACGGCCGCCGGCGACGGGTCTGGCTGGTGCGCAGCGATCGAAGCCGCGGCCGGTGAAGCAGCCTCGGCGATGGGGTCGTGAGGGTCCGCAGCCCATGGTGGGTGGGATTGTGGTAGGGAGGAGGAGGAGGAGGAGGGTGGGGTGATTGATCGGCGAGGTTGGAATAAAGAGAGAAAGAGAGAGAGAGAGAGAGAGAGATGAGTTGTTTACGAGGGGTTGGGCGAGTGCGGTGTGAAGAATTCCAACGAGGAAGAATTTGTTTTCGAGGTCGGTGGGGGAATGGGTGAAGGTTGATCTCGTGGCGTTTGATATATATATATGTCACGTCGTCGATGTCCTCGTCGCGTCTCCGTGCAATCCGATTCCCTTTTCACTCGATCCGATTCGATTCGTTCAATCGTTCTCGACAAGTGCACTCGTAAAAGTTACTTGGACTCCTCTCCCTCCCAGGGCCACCTGCCCTCTTTATATACACCACCACACGCATCCCCACCCCACCCACCCACCCACCCACGCGCACTTATCTTCCATCTCATCCACCCAACCCAAACGAATCAATAATGTGCACCAGCCCCATAACACAAGCCACGGAGCTTCGCCAACTTGGCGACCAGCTCACCGACCCCCTCCTCCATCTCCACTTCGCCGCGCTGCCTCAGCGCGGGAAAAAGGCGGTGGACTCGGCAATTCGGGCTATTGGGAGGGACGGAAGGGGGTGCGTATCCTGGATGACGGGTATCCATTGTACGGGTGCATGGATGGGGTGGGTGACGTTTGCCACGTTGCTTGGGATCGGGGAACACTTGCGTCGTGCATGAATCAGGGTGCATGGAAGGGCCTTGGAGGGTTTGGGTGACGTTGCTTCTGGGCGTCAGGGTGGTGAGGCGTGAATGATGATAATGGCGGGTAGATATATTGATGTTGTTGTTGTTCCTATCTTTTGCCGCGGCTATGTCGTTTCCCGATGGGTTTTGTTTCAGATGGATCTGGGGTCCGCCGTGATGTCACAGCCCATGCGTACGTTGGTAGGTGCAGTGTGGGGTGGTGTAATCGCTGGTGGAGATATGGATGGGTTGATTCTTGTTCGAACTACCCAGGTATCGGTGAAAAAATGGAAGAAAGAAATTGGGCAGAGAGTCGGGGAATCATGGAATGCTGGTCTATTGCTTGTTTACTGTATGTTGCCATGTATACCTCCAATGCCGTCAGAGCCCTGAGGCTGCGTAGAACGAGATCCAAAGCACGGATGGTATCGCTCTTCGCCATCCGAGTGGAATCCGTCATTCATGGAGAGCGGAATGATGGCCCAAAGAAGATGGCGTGAAGTTGGGTATGTACCCTGCCAAAACGTCTCCACGTGTGCGAGTGTCTCGGGACTGTTCTCGGCGGCGGTGGAGGCCATGCTGACCGCACCGGAACAGGGGGCTTGGGCGGTGGTCGGAAAGGAGAGGAGAGGAGACGAGAGGCGTCGGCGGGCGGCCAAACGTGTCCCCGGGCGTCGCATCGCAGGGCGGCGGGCGTGAAACAGCCTCTAGGCCGGAATACCTGTCTTTGAGACGACCCAAAGGCCTCGTCCCCCTCCCACGAACTCCATGTTGGCGCCCGCACCGAGCCAACATCGTCACCATGAGCGACCCTCCTCCCCAGCCATCGCCGGCAGCGCCAGACGAAGCGCCAAAGGAGGCTGCGACCGCCGACCGCGCCCTCCGTTTCCTTGCGACGGCCAGCAACGAGACGCTCGGCGCGTGTCTGCTGGGGCTCGGGGCCGCCACCTATGCGCTCCTGGGACGCCTCGGCCTGCTGCTCATCGGCATTGCGGGCGGCGTGGTGCTCCATGCGGCCTGGGAACCAAAAGGCCGGCGGCGGGAACGGGGCGCGGATGTTGCCCACAGCCTCCTCGGCTGGCGGGAGGCAGCGGCGCGCGCCGACGTGAGGCTGCACTCGGCCAAGGACCTGGACTATGCGGACTTCCGGCCTGAGACGGCCGCCGCGCTCGCGGAGCTGACCGATGCCGTGGTTCGCGACTATGTCAAGTAGGTTGGAGCGCTGCATTTCCTCCAGAGCTCTAATGCGATGCAGGTGGTGGTACTCGCCCATCCTCCCCACCGACGACCTGTTCCCCCGAGCGAGTCGCCAGACCTTGACTGCCTTCCTGATTGCCATTTCCACCCATCTTTCCCGCAAGCGCCCGTCCGACATCTTCATCGACTTCACCACGCGTTCGTCCTCGTTCATGATCATCATGTTCCAGGAGCTGTCGAATGCCATCCTGGCCTCGCCGGGCGATGGTGCGTCCGAGGCCATTGACCTGTACTTGAAGATGAAGCGCGACAGCACGCTGGCGAACATCCTGGACACGGACTACCAGTCGAAACAGTTTGCCGTGGCCGCCGAGGATATTCTGCACAACTACCTCGAGTCCAAGACGTACAACTGCGTGCCCGCACGCGTCTTTCTGCACCAGATTCTGGCCAAGGCGATATTGGAGATGATCGTCACCAGCTGTTCCAAGCCGGAATGGATCAACGGCTGCATCGTCCATCTCCTCGAAGACGGGGAGCCCGAGCTGATGAACGCCATCGATGCCGGCGTCGAGGGTTCGCCGACGGTGGCGAGCCCCTCGCACAAGGAGAATCCAAGTCCCTCGGACGAGTCTGCCGAGGTGAGGAGGCACAAGAGAGCTGTCAGCAAGGCGCAACAAGCCATGGACGATGCCATGTTCGAGGCACAGCGCCTGAGCCAGATGATTGCAGCCGACGACGCGAAGCGGCTGGAATCACAGTTGAACCAGTCGACCTCCTCGTTGGCAGACGACCAGTCGGAAAGCACAAACCAGGGCATCACCACGCCCACGTCTTCGCAGAGCGAAACCATGGTGGACGACAGCATGTCGGCTTTCGGAATCTCCAACATGCGCACGCAGGCATCATCCGACGCCAGCCTCCCATCGCCGACTGCCGTACCAGAGTCTCCGTCAAAGCAAGAGATCAAAAAAACATTCACAAGCTTCGACCAAATCCTTCCGCCGGCCAACGCGCCCACAGCGCTGATGAGCAATCCGCCATCGGCACGTCCACCATCACCTCCACCATTGACTCTCCACAACTGCAAGCTTACCATCTTCGACGACTCGCAGCCTGTGGAAAAGAACAACATCAAAAGCAAACCGACGGTTGAGTACCTGATCCAAATCGAGCCATCCCTCGATTGCTACAAGGGGTGGATGTCAGCCAAGAAGTACACAGACTTCGAGACCTTGCACGAGGTGCTTCGCCGAATTGCACCCATTACGGGGACGACGGGTTTCACCGAAGTGCACAAGGATCTACCGAGCTGGAAAAACAAGACCAAGATCACACTGCGCGAAGACTTGGAACGTTACTTGAACGATGCCGTGCGGTATAAGCCTCTGGCTGAAAGCGAAGGGATGAAGCGCTTCCTGGACAAGGACATCGGGTCCGGCAAATCGCCCAGCGGAAGTGGCATCTGGCCAGGCCAAGCCTTCGAGACCATGGGCAAAGGCATGATCAATGCCCTGGCACAGGCACCCAAGGAAGTCGCTGGTGGCGGCAAAGCTCTTTTCGGTGGTGTGACGGGTGTGCTGGGCAGTGTTGCAACGCCCTTTGGAGCGAGGAAGAACCGCGAGTCCGTATCAAACAGTAGCCCCGCCAGTCTATCCCGCACATCGACATCTACAGCACCAAATCCGCCCATCCAAAACCGCCACGGCCGCGCAGAAAGTACCGTGTCCGAACTCCCGACCCACATCCGCACAGAGAGCACGCTGTCACTCGTTGCCAAACGTACATCAACCGACTCCCTCTGCAACCCCAACTCGCCCATCATCGATCAACAGCCCCAGCGCGAAGCACCTATGGAGCGCCGACCGAGCTACAACCCCGATGGCGATGGCAAGCGATCGGGTCGGTCGTCCATATACGGCGCATCGCGAAGTAACAGTCGAGCGCCTTCGGTGCGCGAGAGCATGGACCTCTCGCCCACAATGGGCGGAGACCAGATCCTGAACCTCCCACCAATGCCATCAGAGATCTCGGACGACTACGGCACCTCACCCGCCCTCGCATCCACAGCCCCGCTCTCCCTCGCAAACGACCCCATCCCACCACTACCACGTCGCCCATCTGCCATCTCGATTGCCTCCTCAAAAGGCCATGCAATCCAACCCCTGGCCGCATCATCATCAACAACCACCACCACCACCCCACCCCAACAAAAGGCCACCACCACACCCCTCAAACAAACCCCCAAACCCCGCGCCTACCCCCCCCTCTCCGAACAGGAAACCACCGTCCTAATCGAGCTCTTCTTCGCCGTAATCAACGAACTCTACACCCTCTCCTCCGCCTGGTCCCTCCGCCGCACCCTCCTAAACGCCGCAAAAACCTTCCTCCTCCGCCCCGGCAACCCTCAACTGACCTCGATCCAACAACTCCTGCAAACCACCGTGTTGGACGCAAACACCTCGGACGAAGGCCTCGCATACCACATCCGCAAGATCCGCGCAAACGGGTTGCCCACGTCCGAAGAGCTGAAAGCGTGGCCGAGGGAGCCGACCGACGAGGAGAAGGAGAGGTTGAGGATCAAGGCGAGGAAACTGTTGGTCGAGAGGGGTATGCCGCAGGCTCTGACGAGTGTCATGGGCAACGCGGCCAGTGGGGAGGCGTTGGGGAGGGTGTTTGATGCCTTGCAGGTTGAGAGTGTGGCGAGGGGGTTCATGTTTGGGTTGATTTTACAAGGGTTGAGGGGGATCACGCAGTGAGGTGGGTTGGGTTGGTTGGTTGGTTGGTTGGTTGGTTGGTTGGTTCGGATCGAGTGCTGGATGTAATGGGAATGTGCATGTCGGATTTGGTATGTACGTGTATGATTATGATGATGGGGTTTGGGTTTGGGTTTGTTTGGGTTGGTGTATGGGATGGGTGGGGTTCGGGTAGATATTTACGTGTGAATTCATCTGTTCATCGTTTTATTTCGGTGGGGTTGTACAAACATTTCCCCGGTGCTCAGGTCAAAGGTTCGAATTTGATTGTCCCGTGGAGTGATTGCTGGTTTTGTGACAGGAAGGAGTTGGATCGCAGAGCACACAGGGAATCCGCAAAGTGTTGATGACCTGGGTATAATATCATGTTGGGAAAGCACATCCAGACTTTTCACACTAAGCCTTACATCTCCAACTGCCATCAAGTCGAACAACTCATGTATAACCCAGACCTACAACACCCATGAAAACCAACAATCACATGCAGATGCCCGAGGCCCCTCACCCTTTCCACAGCGTCTTACTATTTTAATCCCAGTGTGAGAGGTTTGACGGTATATCAAACTTCGTAAAAAAGATTAAAAGTAACATCACACCACTGACCCATCAAACTACATCCCCGACCTCACCACACATACACAGATACACGCTCAAAAAGCCCGCACCCTTCAATTCTCGTCATGATATGATCCAAACAATGCCACCATACCCCAATGTTCGTATGAACATGTCCCAGCAAGACCCGTGCCATGCCTGCCCTGCCTCCTCATGAAACACCGCCGAAGCAAGTCCAAACAAGTCAGCGCGGAAGAACCCCCACAAGGATCGACCCAGCACCGCACCGCGGTTGCGGGGAAAACGATACACATAAACAACGAACAATCTATGCCCAACTAAAGAGATGCACGCATGCATGCATGCCTGCCTTGGGATGGATGCATGAGCCCCATGCGATGTAAAACATGTTTAAATCTACTCGCCCAACGCGATACGAAGGAATGGAGAACAAAGGGGGCCAGACGTGTGTCATCACAACAAACGTACTTGTGCATATATAAAGTCCGGACGCCACGCGCTGCAGTCCTCTTTGCAAGCCACCTCCGCCCCGGAGTCGTCGTCTCGAGTGATGATGGATGCATGTTTCGGCGATCGAAATGCGTGGTGTGGGAAACATGTCGTCCGAGACCCATTCGACACGACCTAGGTCATCTGATCCGACCTGCCGCCGACTTCTTCTTCTTCTTCTTCTTCTTCTTCTTCTTCTTCTTCTCCTACCGCCGCCGCTCAACCCGCAAACATACTTCTCCCGGCCTATTCAAGCTCAACGTCGGCCCGTTCGCCCCGGAATCCCTCAACAGTTCCGACACCGCCTTCCTCGCTTCCGCTTCCGCAGCCCCTTCGCCACCCTTGACGGCCGGCCGCACCCTGACTTCTTTCAACACTGCACTCAGCACGCCTACGAATTCCACCTGCGCCATCTTCATTCCGGGACAGATGCGCGGGCCAGACGACCACGCGGCATAGCCTTGCGTTATGTTCGCATGGTGGAAAGACTCCGATGTCGGGGAGGGCGAAGAGGGGGGCGAGATCCAGCGTTTTGGGTTCCAGGTCGTGGGCTCTGTGAAGTTGGCGGACGAGGTATGCATGGCGTGCATGTTGAGTATGATTTGGGAGTTTGGCGGGATGATGATGCTCGTCGCTGAGGTGGAATTGGGGTCGGGATTGGATAAGAGAAGCGTGGTGTTGGGGCTGAGAACGTTGCGGGGGATTCGGGGGACGGGGCCGTAGAGGCGGAGAGTTTCGTACTGGGTGGCTGATCAGTCGACGCTTTCACAGACTCGATTCGGACCTTTTTTAGGGGGGGGGGGGGAGATACGGGAATTGTGCGAGAAGGTAGGGAAGGAGAGTAAGTGATGAAGTGAAGTCAACTCAACTCACCATGACAGCCAAAACTCTCTTCAGCCTCGGAAAAGTTTCTTCGTATAGGAGGACAACCTGTTTTGCATCTCCGAGTACCTCGTCAATCTCCTCGACAACCCAATCCTGTACCTCCGGCCAGCATGCCAGAAGCGCAAACGAGTACGCCAACGTATTCGCCGTGGTATCATGACCGGCAAGATTGAAGATGAAGATGTTCCCGGTAATATCCGAGTCGGTAAACTTGACCGGTTTCATGCCTCCCACGCCTGCAGCCTCCGTTCCCGCCACCTCTTTGCTCTTGTCGACAGTCCGAATCATGGTACTAATCAGATTGGCTTTCGTCGCCCCCGATTTGCGTTCCTCGGCGACGGCTTCATCCATATACATCCCAAACTCTTTCAATGCCAGTACAACGCCCTTGGCCCTCGTACTCAACATCCATCCCCACCTCTCCCACCACCCCGCCCGCGGCGCAACGACGATCGAAGTGATTAAATTATCCAGCACCGTCATCAACGCATCGCGATGGCTCAAAACATGACCTCTTTTGGGCTCTCTCACGCCGCCGAAGAAGTCGTGTTCGACGCCAAAGCCGGCAGCATCCAGGACATGGAGAGCGACCACCCTCGTATCGTCCACCATTCCGGAGACCCTGTTGTCAGGCTGGGATGTCCATTTCTCCAGCATGGAGCGAGATTGCCGTCTCGATTCCTCCCACACGAACCCCGAAACCCTCTCGTTGAAACACGGCGTTGTGAGTTTGCGATGTCTCTCCCACTCTTCCCCATTCACCGTATCGACATTCCGCCCGTAAAAGTTCAAATTCTCATAGACCTGCCCTTTGACAAACTCCTTCCTTTTGGCCAGAATATGCTCAATGGCCGTCTTGTCGCTCGTGTAAATGATATTGGTGGTTGAGGAAACGACGATGAAAGTGGTGCCCAGACCCCAGGTAGTAGAGGCAAGATCGTCGTCTTCCCACGCCCAGGTCGCATGGATGAGGCGCGCCCAACGGACGTGCTGGAAGGAGGAGGGGAAGAGGGAGGAGAGTATTTGCCAGGCGTGGCCGTGAGGGTAGAGGGGCACGATCACGGTGCGAAGGCCGGTTTTGCGGGCAGCGCAGTAGTTGAGGTAGAGGGTTCCAAGACTGCGGAGAATGCGGAAAGTGAGGAGCAAGAAAAGGAGTTTGAAACTGGTGGTCAGGATAGTTTTAAAGTCCATCCTGTCGAGGCTTCTTTAGCAGGCCTGGTGATTGTCGCTGGAACACTTCCAAGTTCGAAATTTTGGGCGGGTGACGGTTACAGATGCAGACGTCGTCGCAAAACAATCTTCACTCCATTCCCAGCACCGAAGCCGAAGGGATCAGGCACAAAAGCAAACCATGGACAAAGTAGCGACCTCGCAACGAGTTATACGATTAGGACGAACGAGGGTATTTTGGGCGTATCGTACTGTGCAGACGACGCTAAGGCATGTCAGCCATTGTATACCGTTCTGGGATGGCGGAAGCGCTGCAAAAGAAAAGTCCAAGTCGACTCGACGTGGGGAAAGCGGTCACAGCAGAAAATGCATCGTGGTCGAGGCAAAAGGAGAGACTTGGAAAGGTGTAGTAGTACGTTGCGCAACAACTCGCCATGGATTGATTGTGTGAGGGCGGGAAGGGGGGAAAAAGAAGCGGGAGAGGTAGATACACCACTCCCAACAACCCCTTCGTCATCGGTGAAAACCCCCCTCCCTCCACTGCATCGTCCACCTTCCGTTAGCTTGGAGAGCATACGCGCGTCAGCTCCCATTTTCCCCAAGCCCAAATCGACAGCAAAGCTAGCATCTTGCCATGTAGAATAGTTTATTTGTCCATCTCAAGTTAAGGTCCGTCCCTTCTGTGATTGGCTCAGTAGAGCAGCCGGCCGACCTGCACGTGACGCACACATGGTCGCAAAGTCGACGGCTTATCGTCGTGCGAGTCGAAAAATCTCAGGTTGGAGCCGAGAATCGCAGAGTCGTCTCCTTTCGGCTACTCACAGCAGCGCGGCCTCGCTACAGCAGGCAGCTGTACTGTAGGCAGCATGCAAGCGCGATGTAAACGCAATCCGTACATGCGTCAAGCAAGATGAACACCATCACGACCACTTTGCGTCTCTCTGCAGGTACGGCGTAGCTCACTCACGTCGCGTTTCAGCACCCATTCTCTCCCTACTCCTACATACATACTATGTATGCATTGCGTAGGTTCGACAAGACTACACACGGTTTGGAGTTGAAAAGCGAGGCGATGGCATAAAGGAGAATGGCGGGGTGCGTGCGCGATGTTTCGTGTCCTTACAACTACACAGTTACAGATGGTATGGGAAATATCGAGGGGGATTTATGATTGTCGATGTTGCTTTAGATTCCGGGGCAAGACCTGTTTGATCAACGCTGCTGGATGCTGAGTCGTGCAGTGCAGTATACGCCATGTAAACGCGGAGTACACGTGAGTTACATCGAGGTACATGATGCGTTGCGACCAATGCATGCACGACGGATCCACGGCTAACGACAGTACCTGGAAATCGGACAGCTGGTCGATCGTCGTCATCAACAAGTCCTGCCACGTGAAAGGCATCAGCTCACACTCACGGGACTCGTCCCGAGCTTTTCCTTTCACATGTGCTGGTGGAGAAACGTGCACCAAAAAAGGCTTCTCCAATGCGAGGCCGTTGCGCAGCGCCAAGGAGCTTGAGGAGACGACCCCAAAAGCCATCTTGCGCCGCCTGGGGGCAATCAGAGCGGATGGAGGTCGTCGTAAGCAAGAAAAGCGGAGCGTTTCACGTAGTATCAAATTAGGCCCGATTGAGGACCACGATGAACCTTTCAACAGGCTCTTCCATGCCCTGCTAGACATGACTTTGTGGTTCGCAGCTTCAGAACCGTCCCGCCTGGCTATGCTAATGAGATGAGCCGGCTGATCTCGAGTCGGGACGATATTCGGAAGTAGCCAAGGGTGTACACCCTGGTTTCAGCAATGTTTGCACTGTCAAAGCATGGGGGATCCCTCTTCACGAGAGAGTTCCAGTCCGTGCAAATTTGTAGGGTGTACACATCCCCTCGATCTCTGTTCCCCACTCCATCTCAGGGTTTGAGGGTGTGTTGCTCAAATCCAAGCGGTCCCCCCTGGGATATTGGTACTTGACAGGTGGAGAAGGTATGGTGGGGCTGGCTCAACCACGGTACAAGGTGTTTGATAGACAAATGGCTTATGGTATCCATATCTGAGATCGGGCCTCAGTCCGATGGAGCTAGACTTGCCGGAGTTTGAAAAAAAAAAAGTGAAGGCGAAAAAGTCGACTGCGGCGAATGCGATACCATGCAAATCCCCGATCGTTGGATGTGAGCGACGCGGCGCATCGGCTACTATGGATAGTCTGCGCCGCTGTAAGACTAGGATGGATTAGCCGATGTTGAGGCAGCGTTCTGATATCGTGGCTGAGGATGTGGAATCTGTGACGGTGGGTCTTTTAGGATTGCATTGTAACGTTCGATTTATCCAGCCGCTCGCTCCTGAGTTGCTATTTCGAGGAGGCAATGCGATGACAGAGGGCAGTTGGCATGTCACGTTGAAGGCTGTGGTTGATTCGTCTCATAGTGCAATAGCGCTTGGAAGAGTCCATTGCCCCACGGCCCGATACCTGGTCAATAGGGGCCTTTGAACGTTGACATCGTCCAGGCTGCTTGTATTGCTGTTAAACGAGAAGCACCGGCCATACTGCGAACGCTTTCCGCAGGTGCATACATACCGGGTCGCAAAGATCCGCAGACTTGGGCTACATGTTGGGGGTGTTTTCTCATGTAGGGGTAAAAGAGGCGGCTAGGCAGATTGAGGACATGGGATATCCCAACCGACGTCCAATAACCCGCTGAGACCTTTCATAGAACGCGTGTTCAACGCAAGAAAACGACCTGCCTAGATTGGGCGAGAGCGATACCATGCTTTGCTCCTCAACACCCGCCGACATGATCAGGTTCCACAAGCCATCTGGCAATTTGTGCAGTGGCACTGCCTCCCTCCACAGCCGAGGGGAGATGTGGACGTACCTCAGCGGAATACTATGCATGATGTTCCGTAGGACGTGAGATGTGTACAGCGGTACCCAGCAGCAACGGCAACAGGCGCATGTGATGCAGGTAGCGATGTCGTGCTTGGTATGCGGGTAGTGGAAGCGACAGGCGGCCCCGCTGATGGTTGCGAATTGGCAGGCCACTGAGACGCGAGAGAGTCGCGATGCTGCAAGGACGCGGATATCGACAAGCATCACTGCTTGAGCCCCCGCTCGCCTTGTACTGGGAAGAAATCTCCTTTGAGGTGCAGGCTCGTGAAAGACAGCCATCGACGGTGATGAGCGTGATGCGAGTTTGCGGCGGGGTAATGATGATTGTGTGTAGCCTACCATGGCATATCGCTACCCATGCTCACTGGGAACCATCTACGTAGATTGCTCCATCCTTGTCTTTCCAGCGGGTCGGAGACTGGAGCGGCAAGAATAGACTGGCGGTGAAGGAGAAGGAAGCTAGATATTTGGTCAAGATGTGTTGAGATCCCCGCGGGAAAAACGGAGCACACGTTTCAGGACAGGTTGGCCAATTAAGAGCGAAACAGCTTGGAAGCTCTGTCTACCGGACAAAGGCACACGACACAGTACAAGAGAGAGGGACGCTAGAGAACGGAGAGCGAGCGGGTCAGTTGCACAGAGCATGAGGTGAGATGCCAGGCAGCCAATCCCACGAGTCCAGCCAGCATCCCAGGCCAAAAGCCAATCACGGGTCGATCTCGCAGCTCTCGTCCCGTTTCGACTGCAAGGAGTGGTCCGTGTTGCAAACACGGTGGCTCTTGCTCATCAGCGACCCCAATAACGGCTCCGCCTGGTCTTGACGTGGCCCGCGCTGATTGGCAGACCGAGCCCATCTGATCGATGCGCTGCTTGTACCGCCCCATTGCGATACTGGAAGATGGGAGGAATTGAAAAGCGAAGTGAGGTCGAGCGGTGTTGTAGAATGGCTGCTGCGGTAGAGTGTGTGTAGCAGCACATGGCGGCCGTGTGCTACTGCGTGCAATATCTTCCTGTAGGAGGAGTGTGTGTGTGAGTGTGTGTGCTCAAGGCCAAGGTGGGACGGGTAGGCAGCCTTGGCTCCGTGGAGAGCTAGGGATCCCACCCCATCACACGCATATGCATCAGCGGGAGCGTGCAGCTGGAACATGTCCAATCAGTATCCATGTGCTGTTCAAGCGTGAGCCTGTGTTGCGGGACAGCCTCACATCTGCAAGGAACACTGGACATGTTGCAGCCGATCGCGCCTGGAGTCTCCATGGCGAGCACTTCAGATCTGCTATGAAAATGCTATGAAGACAGCACCATACCGTGTGGCATGCTCGTCACTTGTCGGAGGATTCGAGGATGGACCACCCGTCCCGTGTCAGCCCTCACGGATTCCGATTCAAGATTGCACGTCCTATTCCGTCGGACACAATCCCCACACCACGGTCACCTTACGAGCACAATAATCGAAGGGGTTGGAGCTGGTGCCGGGCAATGATGGCCAGAGGAGTCCAACTCGGTCTCCCGTATCTCAATATAGACCCACTCGCGCGAGTGGTCGAGATGCCCGCATTCCCGCTAGATACTGCTCGTGTCTGCCTCGATCGGTCTGAGCATACCATTATCGCCGTTGCACTATCGACTTGCCTTTTCCACCACGAGGGTGGTCAGCAAGTGTCATGTAGAGCGGCGGGCGGCATCCCACGATCCGCGTCCACATCGCGCCGGATGCGCTGCACGTTTATTTTCGCCTTTGCATCTGATCTGCTGGGACTTTGGACCACGCGAGCGCGGTGCGACAGCGTGAATCAAGTGTCGTGCACAGGGTGCAAATGAAGGGTCGTTTGAGGTAGCCACAGTCCTACACGGACACGGTGTGCTCCGTATCTGTATCACGACTCTGTGACGAGAAGCTTGTTTGGCCCACAGGGGGGTCGATGGAGTGGTGCTGCTGTGCGTGTATGTACATCCGATGCCGACAGTGGGTGGCGGGTGGTACAAGGGCTATAGCGCGTTGCCTCGCCACGTCTCACTATACCTGCATCGTCGAGAGCGGATGATTCGCCACAGATGGGCAAGAGGCAGCGCGGCTATCTGAGGGATGAATGGATGGATGGATGGATGGATGGATGGATGGCGCGAAAGCTTCCTAGACGCCTCAGGCTGCCGAATGTGGCTGGCAGGAGCGCTTTCCGCAGTAGTTCGACGGTTCGCATGGCGGGTGCATGGCATGAAGACGGTCAGGTGATCCGGATCGCTTCCGTCCCATTCCCAGCGTCGACGGGATGTGATTTGCGCGATAACGGCGCCTAGTCGACACAGACAGCAGGCCGATCAGGATCAGCTCCATTGTAGCAGGCGGCCAGCGGACGACTGGGTCGCCGCAGCAGGCCTCCCGGGGCGCCGGGACGTGTTCGACTCGACCCTCTCCATGGCCAGCGAGACACGACTCTGGATAGTGGACGTTGTGGTGTTGTGCACGGAGGGAAGGCGCGAGGATGGGGCGGCGTGACTTTGACGTCGCTTCCGCTTCGGGCTAGCGCCGCCAGCACATCACTCACACCGACAAAAGCCGTGGACCTATCAGGGCGCGCGGCGTCCCACGCCCAACTCGCAGCCGTGCGACCACCGGCACGTTTGGTCAGGGAAACTCTCCACGAGCGGAGACGGCGAGATGCTGCGAGTGGAGGCAGCGACGCCTCGCGCCGTTCATTCGCGCTGGCTGGCCTGTCATGGCCGTCGCACACTGTCGAGTCTCCACGTAGCACGAGCGGTTTCGTCTCGCTTCGCTGGTGCCGTCCCACCGTCCAACTATCCAACTGTCCCACTGTCCGCTGTCCGCTGTCCGCTGTCCACCGTCCAGCTGCGCGCATTCCGTACGATACCTACCGACTATGTACATGTGCGCTGTGCCGCGAGACAGTGGGGGAGCGCTTGGCTGCAGGCATGGGCATGGATATGGATGTGAGAAAGGAGCGGGGGAGGCCCTGCACGGGGGGCCGTCCGTCCATCCCGTTCTTCTCGGCCATCCCTGTAGCTGCGTAGCCGTCGCGTCGTAGCAGCGGGCATTTAGCCTGAGGTGGACAAGGTGGACATGGCTCGGGGTGCTTCACTTTGCGCGCCGTCTTCTCCTCGCTGGGTCTGCCCGAAGCTCCAGGCCCCGTGGTCGAGAAGGGAAGGACGTGCGACAGGTCATGGCGATGGCAACAACGGCAGTTCGCAGCACGTTTCAGAGGGAGAACGTGGCGGTGCCGCGTTGCAAACCGGAAACCAAGACGTCCATGGATGGAAGCATGGAGTTTGCGTCCAGATTCGAGGTGGGCTTGACTCGCAGAAGCGCCGCAAATCATGGCGCTGCAATGCTGCATTCTGGCCCGCTGGCAAAACGTTTCGGACAGGGGGGGCTGTCCGATCATCTGCGGCCAACTGGTAGCGCTGCGTGAAAGGCGCCGCTTAGGTAATGCACATGCTGGGTGGCTGTTCCCCGAAACGGGGCCCTAGTGCCTACGACTACATATGTATTATGTATCTACATAGTATGTATGTATGCATGTATGTATGCATGTATGTATGTATGTACTTACGTAGGCATGTTGATGTAGGTGTAAGTACGCTGTGCGTCCTGGAAGCGTCCGAGCCAGTCGTGCCTTTGTTCCGCACCGGAGCAGGCCTCAGGCAGCGACTTGTCCGGACAGGGCAAGGAGAAGGAGGCATCAGAGTACAGCGATATCTCTGTTTCTCTCGTAGAAAATCTCCGCACGCCGTGAGTGGCCGCACCCATTCAGCCGTCTTGTCCCTATCGGGATCCCAGCCGACGACTGGACGCCAGCAGCAGCAGCGAGCGTGTTGTTAAAAAAGTAGACGCCCGCTAAGCCTGGTTTGATCCCTGCCGCGGAGTCGATGACGGCGGTCTTGGGGGGGGGGGGTTGGTCTTGGCAGCGGCAGTGGTGGTGGAGATGGAGATGGAGATGGAGGGAGGTCGCGAGGCAAGAGATGTCCATGTCTCGCTGCTTCGCTCGCAACGGGCTCGCATCTGATCTGCTGTGGAGGGCTACTGTCGCCGTCACGCCGTCAGGTGGCTGGTGCTGGCTGGGCGGGCTGGTGCGATAGTATGGAGTCCTGGCTGGTGCTAGCCGGTGCTTGCTGGGTGAGGGCTGCTCGCTTGCGTGCATACCACCTCGTTAGCTCTCGCCGCTGTATGTGCGGCCCAGTCAGCAGCGGCCGTGGCTGCTGTCTGTGCTTCCAGCGCGAAACGGGCTCTGCCTTTTTCACGGGACTCACCTCTCGGTCCAGCCATGGGCGCAGCCCGGTCCACCCACATCCTCCCCCCCCCCCATACTCCCATCCCAATCGTCCCAATCCTGTGCCTCTGCTCACGCTCCCCACCAAGCCCGAAGTGAATTTAGATTGTCTGCGCCGGATGTCCCGACTCTACCGTACGTAGACTGTGTGTACTGTCCAGCCACGGCGGTGAATTGGGGTGTGCACGGCAACAGACATCGCCAGTGACAGGCAGCGCAATCCAACCGTGCAGCATCTGGGCGCCGTCTGTCGTCCTCTCAGATCCGTTTCACCCCTCTGCCGGGCCAGCGTCAGCACGTCTGCAATTCGCGCCGTCCCGTCCTCGCGCAGACAGACACTGACAACATCCCTCCCCCCCATCCATCCCTCCATCCAATTCCAGCGTTCGCGCACTGACTCTGCGCTGGAGCCCTGGCCACGCCGTCCGTGAAAAGCAGCCCTCCCGGACGGACTGCAGCGCGGGCTGTGCGTCCCTCGTCTGTCTCCGTCAGCCCTCTTAGCCTGCGGCCTGCCTGCTTTCGAGCCTGCAGAGAATCCTGCACTGCGCACTGCAGCATCGTCGACGAGAACGACGTCTCTTCTCCACACCCGCCGCCAAACACCGCGATTCCAAACTCCCCACGGCCAGTCTCCCAGTCACGCCGTCGCGTCCGCTCGCTGTCCCCGTCGACCTGTGAGAGTGTGTGAGTAACCCATCTCCATTGTTCCTGCTCCCATTGATTGCGCCGCCCGCTGCCCACGAGAGCACCGTCGGCTCTCGCCCTAACGAATGCCCGCCTTCGCCTATCGCTGCTGCTCCGCGCTAGCGACATCCCAACCTCCTCCGCCTCCAAGTCTCCGCCCTCCCCTCCACCTGCACTGCTTCCTCGGTCGGCGGTTGACTCCGAAGGGCCCGTCAATGTCATTGTGCAAAGTGCTTGCCACGGTATCCTGTTGCTGACGCCTCTTCGCGCCCAGTGTCTTTTCCCCTGCCGCGACAATCAACTCCGCAGTCTCCCCAGAGCTGGAGCTTGGCCCGCTACCACGAGCGCGACGACGTTACGACCGGTTACACTTTTGCCCTGCACCCCCTCGTCGCTATTTGTCCCGGTCGGCCGTCTTGAATTAGTCGATTTTGCGCGTTTTGAAACGACCCCAAAAGCATTTCGGTTCGCCCGCTAACGACCGCGACGACCTTACGACGTGCTTTTTGTCTCGTTCAGCATTGTTTGCAGCGTTCTGTACTGTCAGTGTCAGGTGGCAACCCGCGTTGGATTGGTCAGTCCCCCATCTTGCCATTCCCTGTGCCAATTTGCCATACCCGCATTCGGCTGCCCATCTTGCACTCTCCCCCCCCCTCTCCAGGATTCCGGCCTGATTCCGCGCGTTGGACTTGTTTGCCCACGTGTTTGACCGTTTTCCGTTGGCTCCCGCTGCAGTCGACCGAACGGAAGCGTTGAGAGCAAACACTGACTTGCGGTGTAGAGCCTCACGCATCACGCCTCTCGTCGAGCTATATCAACCGCCAGCTATCGTCTCTCCGGCTACGTGCGCAGATTCTGCAACCCACTGCTGTAGAGCATCGCCTGCCCGTTTCCGCACCTCAACTCTCGGCTATCTCGTGACCGACTCGAGGATTCCTCTGTGGATTTCTCGAATTTCGACCGCACCACACTCCTCCACGTAGCTGTGCAATACCGCGAAACTGGAGCTGCCGTCGATTTCTTCGGTTCACGCCCGAGGCCCCGTCGATACCTGGTACAACTCGCACTACGCGCCGAAACCTGCCGTATCGAGTGAGCGATTACCAGCTCTTCCGCAAATTCAACCGCACGCGAGCGGCTCCTCTGCCTCCTCGTCGCCTCGGGGTGGATCTTTCAGCGCATCTTCGCTCGATAACGGAAGCGCTAGCTCCAACACCTCCTACTCGGCCTCGACAGCCGGACACGCGACAGGCCTGAAGACACCTTCTCCGGAACAGACACCGCAGTGTCTCACCCGTGACGGTCAGCCTTTGCATGTGCAATCGCAGCAAAGCTCTCCGTACGGCACCCAGCAAGGCTACGGCTACTCCCCCGAGGGCTACAACAGCATGAACCAGATGCAATCGTACTCTGAGGTACATCCTGCACACATGTCTGCTGCTACCGCCCACGCCCCAGCCTCGGCTGCTCCTGGAAGCCTATCACATTACGCATATCCTTCGCAGCCGGCACTGCTGCCCCCAGCTGGATATGGATCTGCACCGGGCGGCTACCCACCTTATGGGTACGCCAACGGTGTCCCGTCACAGCTCCCAGCGTCATCTTCAATGAGCAATGCTATGGTTGGACAGCCCATTCAACTTCCAGGTATGACTTTCACCCGTCAACGTCACGTGCTCTCCTCTGACATGGTTAGCAATGGCCTCTGCCGCGCCGCCCTCGGGCCTTGCCGGCTCACAGAGCTATCAGCCTCACGCTGTTGACCAGACAGGGCAGATTGCACCACCAGGGATGAAACCCCGCGTGACAGCAACTTTGTGGGAAGATGAGGGTAGTCTCTGCTTTCAAGTAGAGGCCAAAAGCGTGTGTGTGGCTCGACGTGAAGGTATGCGATGGAACCAGAGTACCGCAAGAATGTAAATTGACACAGCCAGACAACCACATGATTAATGGAACAAAGCTTCTTAATGTGGCCGGTATGACTCGTGGCCGCCGAGATGGCATTCTAAAGAGCGAGAAGACGAGGCACGTGGTCAAAATCGGCCCTATGCATTTGAAGGGAGTCTGGTATGTCTGGCAAAACTCGTTTTGTTTCTCTCGACAGCGTCGCTGATGTCCAGTAGGATACCCTTTGAACGTGCGTTGGAATTTGCCAACAAGGAAAAGATCACAGAACAACTTTATCCGCTATTTGTGCACGACATTGGAGCGCTTCTCTACCATCCCTCCAACCAGACAAGGGCGAGTGTAGGCGGTGCTGCAATGGCTGCCGTAGACCGCAACCGAAGACCGGATCCTATGCAGACGAACCGCTATCTCACGGGACCGACAACCTCTCAGCCACCTTCGCTTCATCACCATCATTCGATGAGCAACCCGGTAGGTGGTGCCATGTCTCAGCCTCCGCATGCAATTCAACCACATCCTTCCGCCGGTCGACCCGGCCTCGACCGCGCTCATACGTTTCCCACGCCTCCTACGAGTGCATCGAGTATAATGGGCATGAGCAACCAAGGCAGCTCTTACGAATGGAGCGGTGCCAATGTTCAGAACGTCCCAGGAGCGCAGCCTCTGTCCATCGACACTGGTTTGAGCAACAACCGCTCCGTCCCTACGACACCAGCCAGCACTCCACCAGGCTCCGTCCCACAGGGCATGGGGTATCAAACTGCCCAGAGCTACGACAGCTCGCGACCGATGTACTCCGCGCCACCTTCCCAGCCACCACAATACAACACGCACTCGCAGCAGATAATGGGCTACCCCAAGACTGAAATGGCCCCACCCTCTCGGGCCGGGGACCACGGTGATGTAAAACCGGCAGAAGGACTCCTTTCCCAAGGTGACGAGCAGTCCCACGGACCCCCTGGTGATGAAGCCGAGAACGAGCACGAGTACACTCATAGCAACGGGCCATACAATGGCAGCCGAGCTCCATATGCTTACGCCTCCAACCCCGCGCCCGGATCGATCACAGGCGAGCACCCCCACCTGTCGCCTGAGATGACTGGCTCTCCTCACCAAAACGGTTCCGGACGCGCCACACCCCGTACCACAACGACGGGTCAAACGCAGTGGAACTCGGGCTACCCGACTCCACACCGCCAACCCGCCCCCTCGAGTAATCTGTACAGTGTCATGAGCGACAATCGTGCCACCAACGGTAACGGAGCCTCAGATGGCTATGCGCAACCTCCCAGCCAATATTCCAGTCAAGGCTATGCGCCCCCCAACGGTGTCGCCGCACCCGTTAAGCGCGGGCGTGAGGATGACGAGCAAGACATCTACGGTCGTCCTGGCAGCGTGCAAGGTGATGATGTCGACGGCCTCAAGCGACGAAAAACCATGGACGGTGGGGCTGTTGCACCTTACGGCCAAGATCCCAACGCCGGCCTGCAACGTTCTCGCACCATGGCAACACAACGCAGGAGGTAATATCTGCGCCGGCAGCTTTTTTGGGCGGTGTCATTCTCCCCTCTTCCAGAGGCTGCAAAAGACGGTGGCACCTTCGCGACCGCGCCGGCATCCGGCAAGCGTTCTCGGGGACCCCTGCAACTTTACTCGACCATCTCCATAAAACCCCACGACCGCACCTACGTGGTTCCCACGCGGAACCTTTTCCTTGTGTCTGCATTCCTTCTTTTTTTTTCCCTGTGTTCCACCCGAGTGCTTTCAGCTCGGGTCATTAATGACTCTCACGACCATTTCTTCGTCAGAAACCATCGTGTTTCGAGCCGCCATAACTTGGACTTTTTTTTTCTTCCATCTTACGATATACGACTCCCTGCATGCATGCGACACGAGCATTGCAAACATCTGCTGTTGGCGCTATTGCTTAATGTTGGTTGCGGGTGACGATTCTGTACTTTCTACAAGATTCTGTGGGTTCTTTCCTTTGTGACGGCCTGGACAAACAACCATTGGTACTCGGACGACGGATGGTCGCTCTGCCACTCCCCCCTTGCTCGAATCACGCGCACCCAAATGTCTCGGTCGGATGAGGGGACGAGGGAAGCCAGAACATGGCTACGCAAACATGTATACACACGACCGCACACCGTGGCAGCGCGACTCGAGGTCCAGGGCATCGACGACACACGATAGCTGGCGGGGCATCTGACGAGCTTTTGCCAGCGGAGCGGCTCCTTCATTCACCATTATCTTAGCAACACTTGTACCTGCTTGGGCGAGCTTAGGCCCTTGGCGAGCCGTACCACTACGACATGGCGTATGATCAACGACGGTGATGGCTGATGGGCTATGCGATGATGATGGTTTCTGGGGGATTCGGGGGAGCGTGCTAGCCATTTTATACAAACTTGACCACCGTCTCCAGTAGGACGGAGCATGCGAGCATGGGCACATTTTTATGACTGCGCTGCGACGGTGGAGGAGCATTTAGGTTTGGGGATGTGATTGTGATTGTGTCTATTTTGGGGGGGACGATGAGTTTGGACGATGAGGGTTATAAAGATGATAATGAGGATCAAAAGTTGTTTTCTAGAAGCCTCGATCGAGATGTTGGGATGTGACGTGACGTGACGAGTGTGGTGTGCTTCGTGCGAACCCCGGTGCTGTGCTTGTGGTGAATACTGATGCCTGGGAATGGGTGACGAGTCCCGCAAAGACGCGCGTGGGCTTTCCAGGCTGCACCGTCCTCTTCACCCTCTCGAGGTGTGCGGTGCGTGTGCGGATTCCGGCAGGGGTGGTTCCCGCGAATATTTCACTCTGCCCCTCGCCTCGCCTCGCCCTCCTGCCCAAGCTTGGCAAGGCCGCCCCACGTCCCACATCGTCATCGGGGGTAAGCAAGACCCAAGGTGGCACAACGAGAGGGCGAAACCAAGGCCGAACGAGACGAACGCGCAAACAACGAGGCTGAGCCGGGTACGACGATATAACTGCCCGTCTTCCCCCCTCTCTATTGTTTACCCGCCCTCTGCCGTCAGGATGAATGTCATTAAGCTGCAAAAGTAGGCCTGCGCTCCTCTCCTTCTCCCTCCCCCCCCGCTCTGCGGATGCACACCCTGCCGTATCTTCCACCGCCGCCCCTTCCGGCGCCTCTTCGGGCCTGTGGAGGGGTGGCGCCGGCGTCCACGGCTTCCAGGGCTGACCGTCGCGCAGGAAATACCCCCAATTCCAGCAGGGCGAGATCTTCGGGCTGCAGGATGCCTTCCGCAGGCTCGACGTGGACGACAAGGGCTATCTCGACGAGGCCACGGTGATCAAGGCGACGCAGAACTCGGAGCACCAGCCGTACGATGTGGTGCGCCAGGCGCTGAAGGAGGTGGAGCTGGACAGCTCGAGGAGGGTGGAGCTGGAGGATTATGTTGACGTGCGTCCCCGTACCGTGGCGGCCATCGCATGGGAACCGCTGACATGACCTGCCGCAGCTCATCTCGAAGCTGCGCCAGTCCTCGCCCGCCCAGCAGCGCATGCACACCGGCCCTACCCGCCCGCGAGCTGGCACCGGCCCAGGCAGCGCGCCCCCCACCCCCGGACACGCCCACAACACGAGCATCGGCGGCGGCGGCCGGATCCACGTCCAGGGCTCATCCGCGAACGTCACCCACACCATCAACGAAGACGAGCGGACCGAGTTCACGCGCCACATCAATGCCGTGCTCGCCGGCGACCCGGACATTGGCGACCGCCTGCCCTTCCCGACCGACACCTTTGAGATGTTCGACGAGTGCAAGGACGGCCTGGTGCTATGCAAGCTCATCAACGACAGCGTGCCCGACACCATCGACGAGCGTGTGCTGAACAAGGTGGGCCGGAAGATCAAGACGCTGAACGCTTTCCACATGTCGGAGAACAACAACATTGTCATCGAGTCGGCCAAGGGTATCGGATGCTCGGTTGTGAACATCGGTAGCGGGGATATCATCGAGGTGCGTGAGCACTTGATCCTGGGCCTGATTTGGCAGATCATTAGGAGGGGTTTGTTGGGCAAGATCGATATCAAGCTGCATCCTGAGCTGTATCGCTTGCTGGAGGACGACGAGACGTTGGAGCAGTTTTTGAGGTTGCCGCCGGAGCAGATTCTGCTGAGGTGGTTCAACTACCATTTGAAGAACGCAAAGTGGAACAGGAAGTGAGTATCGCTCGGCGCACCCTGCTGAGACGATGGCTGATGTTGGCACAGGGTCACCAACTTCTCCACCGACGTAAAAGACGGCGAGAACTACACCGTCCTTCTCAACCAGCTCGCGCCCGACCAGTGCTCCCGTGGGCCGCTCCAGACCCAGGATCTGCACCAGCGTGCCGAACAGGTCCTCCAGAACGCGGACAGCCTCGGATGCCGCAAGTTCTTGACCCCGACCTCTCTCGTAGCCGGCAACCCCAAGCTCAACCTTGCCTTCGTCGCCAACCTCTTCAACACTCACCCAGGATTGGACCCTATCACCGAGGAAGAAAAGGCCGACATCGAAGACTTCGACGCCGAAGGTGAGCGCGAAGCCCGCGTCTTCACCCTCTGGCTCAACTCTCTCGATGTGCAACCCGTCGTGCAATCTTTCTTCGAGGACCTCAAAGACGGCACGGTCCTCATACAAGCCTACGACAAGGTAATCCCCGGAAGCGTGAACTGGCGCCATGTCAACAAACCCCGCGAAGGTGCCGAACTCATGCGCTTCAAAGCCCTGGAAAATACAAACTACGCCGTCGAACTCGGAAAGGCAAACCAATTCTCGCTCCCCGGCATCCAAGGCGCCGACATCACCGACGGCCAACGAACCCTGACCCTCGGTCTCGTATGGCAGCTCATGCGCAAGGACATCGTCTCCACGCTCAAAGGCCTCGCCCAACGTCTCGGCAAGCGCGAAATTTCAGACCCGGATATGATTCGCTGGGCCAACGACATGGCGAAGAAGGGCGGCAAGGGGACGCAAATCCGCTCTTTCAAGGACTCTGGGTTGGCCAATGCCGTGTTCCTCCTCGACGTCCTGTCGGGCATGAAGAGCAGTTATGTGGATTACGATCTTGTGGTCCCCGGCAGGAACGATGACGAGTGCTATCAGAATGCCAAGTTGGCCATCAGCATTGCGAGAAAGATGGGCGCCACCATCTGGCTCGTGCCCGAGGATATTGTCGCTGTGCAGAGCAGGCTGATCACTACGTTTATTGGCAGTTTGATGGCGACGAATGAGCGGCTGGGCGGGCACTGAGGGTGGGGTGATTGCAGTCCGAGGTTTGAGCGGCGGATGGGTAGGTAGGTAGGTAGGTAGGTAGGTAGGGATGGAAGGATGGATGGATGGTTGGATGGATGGAACAAGGTAAAAGGAGCGATATGGACCGGCCGATAGGCGGGCATGTGGCATGGCTATGGCAGAGGTGCTGGCGTGAGGGGGCTTAAAAAGAATGGGTGGGTGGGTCGATGGATCGGGCCTCTTCTCTATTTTACTTTTCTTCTCTTGTGTGCCTGTCTAGGCTTGTCTAGTCTGGTAGCATCTTCTTATATCAATGGAGATGCTTTTATATGAAGTTTGGTCGTTTTGGTCTATCCGTCAGGTACATTGGATGAAGTGGTGTTTTGGGTTGGTGGTGTTTGCGTTTGAGAAAGGCCCAGAGCTCAGAGCCTTCAAACCATTGCGTCCATTTCACGGGTGTCGTTCCGTGGCAATCGTTTGCAGAATAAGCGATACACTCCACATTGGGATTCAGTTTCCCCTCCCCCTCCCCCTCCCGGAAATGTAACATTCTACGATCAGGAAGTTGATGTAGGACCACGGGAATCGAAGCAGAATCGACGGGGTGGTCGGCACCGATGACAGAAGGGATGGAAAGCGGATGGGATGCACTGAGAATAAGCTCTACGGCCTAGCGACGAAACGGTTTAGCGCCAACCCTGTCCAGCGGCAGACATACACATGCACGACCCGTGGAACCCACGCCGGGATATTGAGGTTCTGGTGCTCTCCGTCTCGAGAGCCACTACGATGCACACTCAGTACTGTGAGACGATGAGTTTTCCGTGCCTTGGGCCTCGAACGAAAACATTTGGAGGGAAGATGGCAAAGTGTCTTGGTGAGACCGACCCCCCCCCCTCCTCTCCTCGATCTGGCGGACTGCCGTGTCCTGATCTCCTTTTTTTGTTTCCTCGTCGAAGCCTCGTTCATCCTCCATGTCTTCCTGGCCGGGCTCCGTTGGCGCTTGACGCCTCGTTTCCTTCCCCTGATTTCTGCCCCCTTTTTTTTTTGCCCTTTCCGCCATGTCGGTGAGACCGACGCTGCACGATTTTTTTTCACCTCCGCAATTCGTGCTCTGGCTGCCACGAGGCCTCCGGTGCAAACAACGTGAACGAAAGTCTCCGGATTCCGGAGGCTCGGCACGAGAGGCACATGGATTTTTGGTCGGTGATGTGCAGGACCGAGCAAGACGCGGCCGTGCACAGCGCAGATTGTTATCGAGTGGGAGCTTTCCTCCTGCACAGAGAGGTGGGTGAAATGAAGGAGGCAGGATGGATTCCAACGATTCACGGAAAAGAAGAGCAGGGTGAGGTGAGGACTTGTGGAGTGAGCACTGCGTCAGTTGGTCAAACGGTGGTGGAGGTTGCTCTACGTTTGCTTCCACACCCCACGTATGAAGCCTCCCTCCCCCGTGCTCTTCCTTACATACCCACCCATACAACCGCACCCACTTCAACCCCAAAGGTCGACGACAATGAAACCGGTGGCTCTGTTCCCGTTGGCCGCGCTCCTGGCGTCGCCATCTTCTTCTCTCCGCGTCAACACCACATCCACAGACGTCATCAATCGCACCCCCGGCAATCCCTTCACACAGATTGACGGCCGCCGTACCCGAGCGGGGCGACCCTAAACCACAGAGCTAATTTCGCATACTATCGGTCTAACCATATTGACAAAGTAAGAGATTAAAGATGTACGGATGTGATGAAATCTTTCATTTGAGAGCACCCCAGCGCTCAGCTAACACATTGCCAGCTCCGATGAGTCCAAGCTGTTTCCTTCAACCAAGAAACAGTTAATAGTGGCTCTCATGAATGGCATATCAACTTAGGATCCGACTCTAGAGGTGCTTACCTAGTAGATTCTGTTTCAGGAGCTTGCTGGATGGCCGCAAGTAGGGCAGGCGCCTCCCGAGATACCCTTGCCTCCACAGGTTTCGCAGGTAGGAGACATTTCTCGCTGAACACGAAGCAGCAAATGTAGGAGATCGTGTCTAAAGTTTTGTGAATGATAAAAATATTGTGATGTATGGCTATGACTAAATAAGTCTAAGCAAAGCAGAACAGTGTCGATGAAAGCGCAAGTGATAGAACCAAAAGGCAATTTATAGACTTTCGCTCTTCTATCGGTTGGGCTGCATTGGGCAACGACGGGCTAGAAAAAAGCTGACTATCGTAGTTAAATACGATCAGCGATCTAGTCAGAACCGCAGTCACGAGGTAAGCCTGACTTATGTTCGGCCGGACAAATGAATTGCCGACAGTCATGCCCCGCTCTTTGTCTTCGTAACGCCCTTCTCCGAAACCATTTGCCTTTTGCTGCGAAAGCCATTTGCCTTACGGCAAAGTATCAACATGTCAAAAAGGTCCACTCACTGTAGCTGCAACGCAACCTATCCGAACAGTGAATTACTTGATAGACATCTGGCAGAGATACGAGTTAGTATTGCACAGTTTTTCGGCGCACATGCTAACTTCACCCAGGAACAGGAATGCTTCTTCGCTGCCCAGATTGAGAAGTGTCATGCTCATTCGCGAGTCGAATTGAAGCCAATACGCAAAAATACACACTGTCCTCATGACGAATGTAATGAACGGAACCCGTTTGCGACAGGGCAGAAACTCCGACGACACTTCGAACAGCGTTCGTTTCAGCCTCATTCTCGAAGAAGAAAGATAGCTAACATGCTGATCACAGATTTTATATGCGACGAAGTATGCGTTTATTGTTACAAACATTTTACAAAATTGAGCGCATTTAGAAGACACGCAGAGTCCCACATGAACGGGACGGACAGGAAAGCGAGATATATGCAAGACACGTGCGATGAGTTAGGACGTTCTGCTGAAAACGAGCTACATCTTCTTGCGCAAGGTAGGGGTCTATTATTAGAAGGTGATGTCGGGTCAAGGGGTACGAAAAGAGATTGGGTTGCGGCAGACATAGATCCGGGAACAGAATATCCGAGAGCTAAAAAGAATAAGGGAACTGTCGTGAGCAGCTCTCAACACAGCAATGGTATTGTCCTTTCAAGTCCAAAGCGTTCAATCACTGACAATAACCAAGATGCAGCTCCATCAATTCCCATACAATCAGCTACCACATACCTGCCGGTTCCCAATATAGCAGAATTCGCAACAGGTTCGACCATAGATAGTTTCGGTGGCGACCCAATAGTCTACGCTAGCTGAATAGCAGGAGTAGATGATATCTTGGATGCTCCTCTCCTACACCAGCTGAGTTATCCACAATTCGGGGTGATAGTGGAGCAAGCCAACCTATTTTGAGCGTCCAATTCAATCTTGAAATGCGAAATTCACCCCTATCTTAGGGCTCTCCAAGTTAACAGCCTTTTGTACCAACTCCGGCGAGTTCGAAATATTTATTTTGGGCCAAGGAGCGAGCACTTCCTCTGTAGCAAATATGAAATTGATTGCATATCCTTTCTTGGTCTCAGTATAGACTCGAGCATCGCTGATTACCCTAACAGCATATTAGAGCATGTATTTGCATCATGAAAAGAGGATCTTACAAGCCTCCATTTGGAAAGTTTTTTGTGGTTGCTTCACAGCCCGCTTTATCCAGTTCAGTACGTAGTGTTTCGTGTAAGGATCGTATGCCGTTCTTCGTGGGTAAATCATGTTGGTGCGAGCCGCCATAATAATCCACTTGCGATCCTTTCGCCCATTGCTGAACTATAAGGACACGCAAACCACTTTTTGGGCCCCCTTTTCTGAAGCATTCGATATGCCCAGGGAACGCTATGTATCGCAGCAAATGTCCAAGGCTACATCTAGTGAAGAATGACTCAAGAATAGATCGGATGCGCTGAGGGCCGTTAGCTGGTAACTAAAGAGAGCATCTCGTTAAACTCTACCATTTCGCCAAGGATGTTTTTCTTGCAATAGTCTAGACCATATGGTGACAACAAGGCAAAGCGCCACGCGGGGTAGTCACATGACAATTCTCATCATGGCTTGTAAGCTTAGCTTTGTCATCACAAACTAACCAAGACTCTGTTCGTGGTGTCATGCTCAGGTAACCACAGTTTCGTGGTATTATGCCAAATTCACCACAGCCGTAGGGGGTATTATGCCGAATTGACCGCAGTCTCGTAGTGTTGTGCCAAACTAACCAAAGCTTTGTGATGCGAAATGCACAACTTCGTGGTATACTGTATAAGAACTGGTGCTCGTAACGCAGCATCTAAATAATTCACAGTTCAACAGATTTGAATACACGTACACTCTTATGTTCTGCCGCTCAATACAAACAAGTTCCAGCATGGCCTCATCAATTCTGCCTGAGCACATTTCTCTCCTAGGCCTTTTCTTCCCCAACTTCATGCCCCTGTCTTCCTTGATTGGACCGCTTCTTGGCACGCCAAGCCTCTATGGACGACTGCTGTGCATCTGTGGACTACTCCTGCTGTTTGGGAAATATGCCTTGGAATATCTATGGGGATTACTTGAAACCTACTTCAGTTAGTGAACCTGTCCTTGTAGATCTCAGGTTATCAATTCCTAATGAATTCGTAGCTTCGAAGATTGAGGTGTCCTATCGCGATGAAGCTTATAATATGCTCATTTCCTAGGTGTGCTCCTAACCATTTGCTCAATCGGCACGCGCTTCCCTTGTCAAAGTCGACCACAAATCATCCGCACATACGAGTGGATCTATTGATAAAAAGCCACTTCACTTCTCTCTATGTAATAGGCGCTCCTTCTTTTGGCACAACGGCAAGCTGTTTATGTTTACACGTAATCGAAGCCAGGAATAGTTTGGTTTTACAAGAGAGGAAGTCACCGTATCTTACTTTGGGCGGAATCCAAATATTTTGAGGGAGCTTTTCAGTGAATGCCGCCGCCACTACATGGGGCTTGTTGAAAACAAAACTTGCGTCTTCGAGCATGAAGAGGATAGGTGGAAATCGTCCAGGTCGAGGAGCAAGAGAGACACAGCAACTATGGTTATTAAAAAGGAAACTAAAAAGATGTTACTGGATGATATGGCCGAGTTCCTTGATCCTTAGATGAGGTCATAGTATGGCATGCGTAGTCTTCCTTACTAACGAGGATATCTCTTCTATGGACTACCAGGAACCGGAAAATCAAGCTTCAGCCTTTCTATTGCAGGGCGATTCGATTTAGACCTCTACGTGCTCAGTATCCCTAGCCTCAGTGATCGGAACCTGAAGACCCTTTTCGCCGATCTCCCCCAGCAGTGCGTTGTCTTGCTGGAAGATGTTGATGCGGTTGGCTTGAAACGGGAACAAGATGCCAATACGGACGCTAGTCAAGGTGGGACTCCTCGAAAGTTAGCCAATAAAGTTTCACTATCGACCCTCCTCAATGTTCTTGACGGTATAGGTTTATCAGAGGGACGAGTATTGATCATGACTACTAATTATATTGAACGCCTGGATCCCGCGCTCATTCGTCCTGGGCGTGTAGACGTGAAAGTTGAGTTTCAGTTGGCTGATAGAGACACGATTAGCCAGTTGTTCTTCTTCATATATGGCCCCAAGCCGTCCAATGAAATCGACTACGATGAATCTGTGAGTAGTATCAACTAGGGGGAGAAAGACTACGTCATACAGAGTGGCGAGTTGTATCAACTGGCACGGGAGTTTGCGGCTAAGATACCGGAATCAGAGTTTAGCCCAGCTGAAATCATGTCCTTTCTGCTGGCGAACAAGCACTCGCCTCGTCGTGCTGTTGCTGGTGTAGGTGATTGGATGGAGAGGAACCGAGAAGAAAGGAAGAGATCCGCCCGAACGAACTCGTGGGCGCTCGATGTCAGTGACGAATTTGACGACCATTAATCATTTGGTCGGAATCGCAAGGATAGGAGCCATTCTAGTATATCACATTCATTTAGCATGTTTGATTTGCCGTAAATAGTCAATCTCTTAGCCATTTTTCTGTCATAAAAGCATTTAGCACATTTGAAGTATACACAATCGTACATGTCACGATATACGCTTACTGTGACACAGTGAGAAGCCCGGTCGCTTGTCATTTCTCCTTAGGATTTAGTGTCGAATCAACGAACGCCCAAACACGAAACCGTAAGTATAGATATACTAAAGAAGATGGCCCCGCACCGTACTGGCTTTCATACTAGCCTTAGAGAAGGTCGACTGGGCTGATACCACAAACTAAAAATTGCGTAGCGGGTAAATCAGAGAGAACCAGGGGCGTACCAGTCATTAGGATAGAAAGTTTCCCAGAGCAATTGCATGGGCTTTTATAGCATTATTGAAGCAGGAGAGTAGCAAAAAATAGCTTCGACAGCCAGCGTTATTCCTCCACTGTATATTTGCGGTTAATAACTGTTATTTCACTCTGTCAACTCCTCTCGCGCTGCCCGGAGTATCTCCTTTATCTCAATATATAGCTTCGGATTCGGATCTCTCTATCTTCCCCTATTAGGGAATACCTTTCTCCGTAGTTTGTTGGCGCAAGAGACTAGTGGTTTGTAGTAGGATATAAACTTAGTCTCTATGGACTTTAAGAAATCCCTCTCATCAGATATTAAGCCTTTCTTGAGCTCTGCTAGCTTTCCACTGTCTTCATAGTTCCAGCACTCAAACTCAGTGGGACCAATGTCTTTTCCTGGACCGTCATAGTGAATGCATATCCAAAACAACACCCAGAAAAACGATTCAAGGTCGTGCATGAACGAATAATTTTCATTGTCCAGAAGTACGCCAATTGCCATGAATACTCGTGTGCCGGTCTTGCCACGCGCACTAGAAGATTTTTCGCGTTGCTCTTTAATCGCGAGATCCAGGTTAATTATAAATATAGGCTAGGAAGGGTTATCCTCCTCTTCGTTCACCATAAGATTATTTAGTAAGATATCGCATTATAGCATCCCGGCCCGCGAGTATAGCGACTCGTATCCGGCGATACAGTCTTCTAGCGCAGCCAGAAGGCTAACCCTAGAACTTGCCTTATAGATAGGTTTCCTATAGTCTTGTACAACAACGCGGTGATGCACTTGATCTACTGTTACCCTTCCGCCTTTTACGGGAGAGCTTAAACAAGTTTGCTTACTCAGCAGCAGCAGCGCGTCTGTGTAGCTTAAGGATTACTTCTATCCGGCAGCGCTGCTGCTTCGGCCTTTCCGCGAGATACGACGTTTCGCTGTGCTTAGGGGTGGCATTGTAGTTTCTAGTATATAGTTTGTTACTCTTGTTATGTCTAGGCCCTGTCGGACGTTTACGCGGATGTTGTCGTCCTGGCCGCCAACACGAACTATCCTATAGTAATAGTATCTCGCTATATTAACTATACCTTTTTTGACTGCCTCGCGCAGTAATTCGCCCTCTTCCTCGCGCTCTGGGTACTACCATGAGTCCTTGATAATAAGTAGTATACGTGACTCATCCCCTTTACAATAAGCTCTCCAATAGGTCGTGGCTTGACTAGCAACACAAGGCACGCGTTTTATAACCTTGTTAAGGATAAGCCGCTCAGTACAGTCATCTCATTCAATTTTAATATACCACTCACCCTTAGCTGTGATAATAGTGGGGTCGAATCCAAGCTGTTCCTCATTGAGCTATAGGAACCTAAGCACAGCGGAAACAAATTGTAGTCCTTCTTTATTAATATTAAAATATAAGGAGGCGATCCCTCCAAGTCAGTTAAAGTTCCACAACCGCATGTAGGATCTACACAGCGTAAAGCCGAGTATAAAGCAGTGACTGTCTTAAGCAGCGAGAACCTCTCAAGTATATCATCTAAAGTCGAGCTATGCCTTAGAGGCCACGTCAGCTAATAGATTACTCTTCAGTTCTCTAGGTACAAGAATATGCTTCCAGTAGTATTTTAAGTCTACCCCGGCGCTCAGATTGTCTACAAAGCCGACATCCAACTTCCGGTCAGCTGTAGAGCCCTACAAGGGCTGATAGGGCTGTGCTAGTAGTCACCGTCAAGGCTTGAACGTAGGTTTGTGCTCTTCAGCAAAGTCCTAGAGCTAATTAGTAAGCTCTGTGAACTAGCCTAGGACATCCCTTTCCTTTGCCGTTTCTGGCTATCCTTGCCAGCCGCTCTCCTCTTGGTAGAGCTAGTTGTCTCCTGCTTTGCAACTGTCAAACACGGCCTGTACTACTGGCTTGAGGCCTACGATATCACTGAAGAAGGCTTCGAAGAAATTGGGGATACTAATATACATACATCCTAGCTCTTCCTTCAGCACGTTGTCTACGTATTTGCGGTATTCGGTCGAGTTAGCGAAGCTGCTTGTGTTACGTAGCCACGGCGTTTACAGGAAGGAGGATATAGGGCGAGGCGGAGGGGTTAACTTAGTGACAGCGTCATAGACAGTAGCCTAGATAATTACATCAGGCTTTTTATTAAGAACCGCATCTAACAGGGGCTTGACTTGTATAATGTCAAAGTTGTCAGAGTAGATTACTGAATTCAGCGACAATAGATCACTAAGCAGGTCTCTATTACCGTATTTCAACGGTAGCGAACGAGTGGCGGGGAGGCCTTGTAAGGTATATAACAGATTAAGGAGGGTATTCTTAAGTCCTATTACTATTAAGAATATACTCTTATAGGGAATCGGATGAGCAGACCTTCATTATCTTCATCCTAATTACCCTCTATTGAATTCAAAGCGTGAGTATCGCGAAACCCATCTAAACCTTGTCCGATCAGGTTGGATTTGAGTATTTCCAATCAAGTCATCATCAATAGCCAGCGTCGCGTTGGCAAATTGTCGTAGGGTTGGGTGGCGTGAACATTAGTAGCCCAGAATGAAGTGTAATATAAAGAGGCATTAAGAAGAAAGAAGACAGAAAGCGAAGACGCGACAACGCGCAGACCAGAAAGGCTAATCAGAATAACTTCAGCCCTCCTTCTCAAGAGCGGCATCTGAAATCACGGACACCAGTAAATCCATTCCGAGATCACTAACCTACTGAGGTTCTCTCTTGGGTTGGCGTCCCTTTCCCTCACCACGGGAACCTGAATACAGGGGACCTACCACCCAGGGATAGTATCACGTGACAATGTAGCTTCTAGTCACATGAGGAAGGATCGACGCGAACTCTTTAAGGAGTCACGCTCGCAGAAACCTTTCTCTCCTCTATTCTACGTCTTGTATCGCGATGCACATCACGTCTCAGCACCGTGATATTCAATAGCTAAGATTAGATCGCTCCCGGGAACTTTCGCTAGGAAACCTTCGTTAGGGAGTAGTTGACTAGGAGTAGTTGACTAGTAGTTGACTAGGAGCAGCAGTTGACCAGGAGCGATCGACTGGGAGATGAGGACGACTGGGAGTAGTTGACTAGGAGACAAATGTTCCTAGGAGATTGGAGCGACTAAGAGACAAGAGTGCCTAGGAACCCATTTTGATACCAGGAAGCAATCACGGGATCATATGCCCTCACCAGGCCCCAGAGTACTGTATAGTAGATCTGACTAAGCCTACGAACTTTTACCGGGGAACCTTCGTCAGGAAACGCTCAACGGTGTCTAGGGATACACTTTTGACACCGAGGAACCGTCACGGGACTCATGCGTGATAAGATCAGCATCTGCAATGTTGACATAAACGCGAAAATAGAGGGAGGGCCAGAACAGGAACCTACGACAGAGGCCCAAACTGGACCACAAGAGAGGCAGTCTAAAATTAGGATTAGGCACTAAACAGGAATGTGTAAAACGGGCTTACGGCTTTACGTTCACGGGTGGGCACACAAAACGGGAATATGTCTTCAGATACTGTATAGAATTGTTATAAATACTGCAAGCCACCTCTAGCTGCAGCAAGCGATTAGATTCTTGCGTTGTAGATACGCAGCCAAGACGTTTTATACAGCGTTCTACCCCACGCTTCTGAGCTCTGCCGTTTCAGCCAGCTATGACACCAACATCACGCCAAGCGTTGCCCCACACTAGATCCAGACGAGCTGCGAATAGCAACTACCAAAAGCTCACAAAGACCCTACACCGAAAATTGGCAAAGCTGTGCCTTGAGTATGATGCCTAGGTTTACTTTCTAGCCTATTGAAATAGCTGGTTCAGCGGATTTGTTTCAGTAAATGAGGCTGGCCAACCTTGGTTACCTCTAGGCCAAGAAGCCCTGGTAAGACTCTTCTTTCATTGCGAATGTAACTTGTGCTAAGAGCTGTAAAGGAGAGAATGTACCCCCCACCTATTATAAAATCACCATCACAGTACCCACTAAGCTCTACAAAGGCCAGCAAAGACACCATTATCCAAATAGCTCTATAAGCTAATCATCTTTAGCGGAATGAAAGTGTAAGATAGTACGCATCGTAGCCTCAAAATCAATTGTTGTCTTAATGTTAAGTTGATTCTGCTCTTCCGCTCTCATGGCCCCTCAGATTCTCATATTCCACATGACGTTCTATAACTAGCAATGTATTTCTTAAAGTCTTCAATAGTCCGGTGATCGGATTCGTCCGACTCTTCTAATCTCTTATTCTCGGCCTACCGTACCATATCAATCATACATTTAATCAGGCACATTCTATGATATACAACGCTCTTTTCGAACAGTAGTACAGAATGTTGCATAGACAAAAATTCAGAATACAGCTTAGGGCGCTTCGCCTTGACATCCGTAAGTAATTTCACTTTCCAAATAGATGCGTAGCAGCTCACTTTTCTGGCAATACCCTCTCCAGGGTCAGGAGTTTTCTCCTCTAGAACAGTCTCGGTAGAATGCCGTCGCTTCACTCCACGAGATTCCTTTGCGGCATTCTGGGGCGACGAAAGCACACTATCGCTCGGACTTTTTGAGTTAGAGATCAGCTATGTCCAGGTCAAGGCTGCTAGTTTATACTAATTAACAAGCACTACTCACCTGGCCTTCGCCGTCCTCTGCCGTCTACTAATTTATAGTTGGATCTTCAATCGTCGAAATGTCCGAGTTTTGCGTAAGGCTTATTGTGAGAGGTTTCACAGAACAGTGTTGATAAAGTAATAGGTAAGGAAGTAAGGAAGTAAGTTAGAAGCTGTCCTTACATCAAAGCAGCCTTTTATATCCCTTTGTTTACTACCCAGCCGCTACGCAAGCTCAAGCGCGCTTCCATTTTTAGCAGACAGAGCCCGTATCATACATCTCTCTATTCGCTCTTACACACCTCCGTGCCTCTCTGACAAGCCCGTAGCGTTCAGGGGGGCATAATGCTGCGGTTGCCGTAAAGAGAAGGTAGGAGCCTTATTCAATAGGTGTCTAAAATGCCTACAGCGCTTCACTAACCATTATTCCATGTTTCTCTTGAATTAAATAAGGCAGACTTATACAGGGCCGACGGTTTTTCATACCTCTATACTTGCTTCGGCTGAAAGACTAGCAAGGGGTCGTCAATGTAATTAATTATACACAGCAGCCACCAGCTTACATCAGCGGTTTCCTTGTAGTATCCAACACAGGCCTCTAAACAGGGAGTATACATTAGCTTCAGTGGCAGCGGCTCACGTGAATACCCAATGAGGTGCCTTTCGGATATCAAAAGGTTCATTCTTATGCAGGTCTTTCACGGGTAACGAAGTTGCTGACGTATAAATGTCTCCATCCATTTCAAGAACCTAGTCTGAAGGAGGCACATTATCCTCTTTTAAGGTAGACCTGCTTGAGATGGCCCACTCATGCTTACACGCCATTAGACTCATTCGTTACAGCGCTACGCTGTTCTTCTTACGTCAACCCTACCGGAAGAATTGTTTGGCAACAATTTATGCATAGCAGGGCCTTATGTAAGTTTCTTTGTCTTGTCCGGGGCTCATCAGCCCCTACAAGGCTTGACAATAGGGAGCTTAGATAAAAGCTAAAGTCCCCAGTCAATAACAAGTCCTACATTCAGAATCGACATGGAGTATGTACTTCTTGTTAGGTTAATCTTTTATTCATCGTGTAGTATACTACTTAGCCTTCCTTTCCTCTATCTTGATTCCAAAAAGCCGAAATCGACCCCAGCTGCAGCAAGCAACAGCCGCTTAGAGAGATACTCAGCTATCGTCTTTGGCTTAATACAGATAGGCTTCCTCGCTACTGTCGATGTAGGAGCAGCAATATCACTGGATAAGAGCCAGCAAGTTCGATGGATAGAAGCAGCGTACTCCGGTATACTCCAGATCTACGCGGGAGTTAACGTAAGAGGCCTCAATTAGAACCCCTTAGTTTAAACTTATAGAGTAGATAGTCTACTCACGTTCTACGCCACCTATTAGTGCTTCCTTGGGCTACACCTCTGGCATGTACAGTCTTCACGGTTTCTACCGTGCTTGACTTTGTATATTCAACGTAAGAACCCCCCCCCCCCAAACTCATTTCAATTGTTCTTACCAAGTTCAGATTCAGTGGAACATCTTCTGACTATTGATATTTCTTCTATCTCGCCGTCCCTTCGCTTTTATCTTTGACTATATCGTCCCAGCTAGCGAATCAGCACAAGATTGCAGGAGGTGATAATCCGCGGTTTCTACAGCTCCTGATTTTGCTGGCCATTTCAAATGCAGTATCAGCTCTGTCCTAATTATATAGAGCAATGGTTATTTACTGCTCAGTACTCACAGGTTGCGAGATTATGAGCAAGACTTACCTTATCCTTCTTCTTGTATATATCAATCTGTCGATATTTCTTAATCTAACTAAGATAGGCTTGTATATTTGCGCATCTTTTATGCCCCCTCGTTTTTTGTATCAGCGGCGTACGTCCATTTATCGAGCGGGTGTGGACTCAGATGCGGTCGCGCCATTTGACCAACACCGACATTAAGGGTGCTGTTAGGCTGGACAGCCTAAGAGAAGCGGATTCAATACATAGTAAGAGTAGTTAAGGGACTGAACCATGTAATAGAAAGGTAGAGATTTTGGGGTTTCGCGGGGTTCCCGTAGAACCAGAGAATAAATTATGTATAACAGCCTTTCATCCATTGCTATTCCTTACCTCTGAAAGCTAAGTTAAGTGCTAGGGGTTTGAATTAGTTTGAACAAGCCCACAAAACAGAAAGTTATATCAACTAATGGCCCAGGCAAGGCAGACTTGAATCTGGCCGTCTCGCTGCAAGCTGGCGCTTTTGGCATGATACAACACCCTACAACATAGCCATCCGCTAGCGCCGTCAAAACCCTTGTCAGTGGCCACGAACAGTATTCTGTCTACATATGGCTGTCTCATATTCACCAGGGTATATCGGTTGGTTGTCGAAGTTGAGGGAGCAGTTTCCGCTGTTGGACTGTAAGTATAAATAACAGCGTCTCGCCATGAACTCTGGGAACGAATTTGGAGGGTATTCGTCAATCTGTTGCTATCAGACTTACAAAGAAGTACTTTTCTCTCGACTATAATTGAAATGAATAGTGAATGTCAGTCATCTCTTCTCTAATCTTACAAAGATATCGTTTCTAACAGCTCAATACTAGACTACTTTCGCCCTAACAATGTCTTATTATATTCGACAGTGGAGATGGCCGATCTATTCGATATTGCAGAAGATAATAAACCGGAGAATAGTTAGGTATCTGATAGAGAAGCAACCTTGTTTAAGGAAGACCACAAGGTCCAGGGTGATTTTCCTAAACATACCAGGCTAACAGTATCTGAGATGAATGACTTACAAGGTCCAATGGTACTATAAGTTACTCGCCTGAACCTGAGATATATGAGCTTACAGAGAATAGCGATATGACTGTCGTCCGTATGCTCGCTCTTCATGTCAAGTCCGTCATCTTGAGATGTGTCCAGCATCAGTTCTAGATTAGGCATCCATAGTTACTCAAAATCTCAATCCGTGGGCCCCTCGTTATTTTTCTGGGACACTTTATGCTCACAAAGGTCGAAGAAGTTCTCTTAGGGCTAAAAGCGCTGTTCATGTTGCTTAGTTGTGCATGCCTTATCTGTAACTCATTCTAGTCTAATACAAATACTATCACTACCTTATCTTGAAATCAGATAGAGGCCCAATCAACATGCGCATTACTGTCTAGCAGCATTTGAGTTTCAAGATTAGTATTACAAAATACGTAAAAAATAGCGCCGAACAATCACGGTGTACCTTACATGAATTACTATACTCGAGCTTGAGGATAGTAATTGGAACAAGCGCTTAACCTTTCCAGGTAATTGAGATCAACCCTTGCCGTGTTTAATTAGTCTACTTGGTACAACTACAAACGTCATACATCTCTATCCGCACCTCTACCTCACTACGGCGCACGTATTATTATCAGCTACAGCAACCCCCCATCTATATATGACATAATAGTAAGAGTGTGGCTCCTACCACTGAAACAAAGTTACTAACTCGCAAGTTCAGATTCAAGGCTATCTCTAAGCAGCTATTGCACTCTGACCCTCGCCGGATAATCGCGAAGAAAGTCCCTCCCTCTGAACGACCTCTCGGGTACAGGATCGCCGAAGATTGTGTGGAGAAGCTACTGTCATACCCAGCTTCTAAAGAAGCTCGTCGTAGCCGCTGCCCGAGTAGCGCCAGCTCCCTTTCTCCCCGCAACATTTTGAAGTCACCCGAGGAATCTGGCCCGAACCTATCTAAGAGACTTGATATGCCTGCTCTGATGTGACAAGATAGCCCCGGATCGAATCCTTAGCATCTACGTGATGAGCCACTCTACCCAGATTCCCATACAGGCTCTAATTACATCAACTAAAGACTGAGCTTAAGGCATACTCTGACTTGTACTATCATGCTCGGATTCCGTAGCGCCTCTGATTCTTATCCCTGTGTTTAGCTGATAAGCCCGGTTTATTCGAGATGCATGGCGCTATAGGAATCTTTATAGGGTTATAGCTAATACATAAGACACTACCCAAGTCTTCTCGCACTTCCGTCTGCCTACGCCTCAACGACAAGCAAGGAACACGTCATGCGGTATCTCTGTTAGTGAAGCGTTCAGCCGTACATCCCGGTGCTCAGACTATTAGGCTTCTAAACATGCCACCCTGTTTGTTGGTGAAGGCGACAACGAGGCTCAGAGGCACAGTCTGTACAGGGTTTCGTATTGGCAGACGCCAGGTACAGAGACGCCTTCTCTCCCAAGCCGGAAGGTGTAATATAATTGTCACTGTTACTGAGAATAACAGATACTCCCAACCAATCCATTAGATTGCATAACGAGCCATGGCGCTGCCTACAGGGCCAAAACTTCTTTATCGACCCACACCATTCTCTCCCACCAATGTATGGCCTCCTTTCAAAACACATCACACGCCCATCGCAGCAAATAGTAGGTTGGGCGCTGAAAACGCCTTGCGACCAAGCCCGGTAAGCCAGTAGATCACTGATAGCTGGATATTTTTACGCCTTATTCATGCAACTCCCATGTCGAACTCGAGGCTCACCGCATAGTCGCTGAGGCTGTCTCAAGACCCTGGTTTTGGGGTGTATGCGTTATAGAGTCATGCCCAACAGGAGCTCCGAGTGGTGGCAGTGGAAGCATAAAAGGCCATGGTACTCCCTAGGTTAAGTCAATGTACTCATCAGCTTCCAAAACATTGATTTCATTGTCAACACATATCTTCTGTCTCATTACCAACAAATCTACAACCAGGTGCAGAACCTACAAACTCTCAAACAATATGCAACCGACACAGTCTTTGTATAATCTAGTCCATAATTCCCTCCCTGATGGATCTGCGACAATCTTCGATCTGAACAGAGAAATTACATCTTATAAAGATGCTGGTCGGGAGCCTACCATTGAATCAGGAGACCCTTTACCAATCCAAATTGAAGCAAGCGTAAATCAAAGCGCGAAGGAAGGGTTAACTATTGAGAGGCCCTATAATTATTTCTTAAGGAAGCGGTCCAACACAACAGACGCAAATGCGTCAAAGAACCAGAAAAGGGCTATCCACAAATCACCAGGAGAAGTGTCAACAGACACCAACACACGTCAGACACACAATAAGAGCTACCGATTCACATTCCCTGCGAAGAAGCCCAACGCAACAAAAATGCGGGAGCGACCGACAACAGCGCTATTTCCTGGCACCAATGATCATCAGGCAACGACAGATGCCGCGGCTGGAGAGTTCGAAGACCAGACCGATAGTAAAGAAAAGAACAAGGAAATTCAGTCCGAGTCCCAACCAAACAATAGTATGCCACGAGACGCTTCCAAAGAGGAGCTTGAAATAATAGTCAATATTCAGAAAAACGGTCCCACCCAGGCGCTTAACGGCCAACAACATGTAGAGGTTGCGCCACTCGTAACGACAGTGACGCAGCATTTGGGGACGGAATCAGTCGAACCTAATCATGAGATTCTCAAATCTAAGACAGTTATTTCTATTAATCTTTCAACAGTTCCTACCCATGGGTTCATCTCTGGCGATTCGGTTGTGGTCACAACTGTCGAAGCATCTCTGAGTTCAGGCTCCTATGCAGAAATGCAATCAACCCTGTTAACCGTCCCGAAACAAGACATTTCAACTAACGAAGACACAGAGGAAGCCAGGGTTAGCAAATCGCCAGCATCTCCGATCTCTAGTGGATTGCATATAGATACCTTTCCCTCTGTCGAAACCCATACGCAGCCAAGCCAGACTGCTCCGCCGTGCGATGACCTTGCCAGATCAGAAACTGCTAAAGCTACCGAAGTAGCAACACCAACAAGCCAGGAATCAGGGTCTCCAACCAATCCAATCATGATACCGGATGATCCGATTATCGTTAATGACAATGGGGGCGTGCCGATTGTTATCAATGACGCAGATAAGGCCAGAGACAGCAGAAAGACCAGACAAAGCCGGCTGCGGCAGCACTTAGCTAATCCGCCATCCAATAACTCAAATGACTAGACCTCTGGCGATTTAGTTGATTGAACGACTGAGGACTACAAGAAGCAGTACAAGGCAAAGATTTTCATTGAGTAGAAGAATGTGCTACAGCAGTGGGGCGTACTGTATCGGCTCGAGATGCTCTTTGGGAGCGAGCAGTGGAAGGCGTTTTATTCAGCTATGGAAAAAGCATGCATGGCCGCCCAGGAGGGCATTTCTGGGTTTTAGGGGACCGTAGGTATGCTCTGCGAGGAGTGGAAGAATCTCGAACCAGAATTGCTTCAAGAATTACAGACTAAATCGGACAAGATCACTTTACGTAGGTTTGGAAGGGCTTTGTTATAATCTCACGAAGCGGAGACGGAGAGACTAGGCGTTGAAGTCGCCATGGGCGATAGCAATGGGGATGACGATTACAAGCCTAGTAATCTCTATTGGCAATGCGGCTGACTTTCTATAGATCTACTGAACTTAGGTCGGGCGGAATACAATCCTCCCTTTTTCATCCACTATACCCTTGAACTCTTATTCCTTGCATTGCCCCGCAGCCCCTAGAATTTTCATTGATTTTACCATGCTTGAAGTGAGGGCAGTAAAACGCGTTGCTTTGTTGTGTAAGGGGAACTATCATGAAAGTGCGACTGTCGGTGTCACTCGTAGTATGCATCACAATCGTTTTCATGAGTAGGCATGTTGAAATTGGTTGGAGTGGCTGGAGGTACGTGGACCAGAGACTTGATAGGATCGTCAATGTGAATTTTCTAGATGTGTCAGGGTTTACATGAAGTCAATTCAGCAGTGATGCTCGACTGTGGGAACGACCATAAGAGTCGAGACTATATGCAAGGGCGTAGTACAAAGAGCAAGAAAGGCTGTTCATGCCGCGACTCTTGTCTGTCTTAGAATCGTGGACCTAGTAATTCCGATCCGATACCTGATCACGCGGTCAGCGTCACGTGGTCCCGTGACAGTACGCATGGCGACAGGCTAATTTTAGAAGGGCGCTTCTGCGATATTTTCAGGCATTTATTCTGTCGCTATTTCCTCGTCCGCTCACTCTTTCCAACTCTGATCAAAACGTTGCCCTTTGATCTTTCCTATACTACTATTATAAAGGCACTCGTTCCCTACCACTATGCGCCACGTCTTTCTGGTCGGTAGTCTCACTTCGACACGGCTAGCATTTACGCCAAACAGGATTCTAATGCTGACGAGCTGCTTTTGAGCCACGCGCGTGCTAGAATCAAAGAAGAAGAAGTACAAATGACAGACTCCTTCGTTCAATACATTATGGAGGAAAACACATTACCTGCTTGGCCAGGAACCGAGACGTTGGCTGCTATTGACGGATACAAGCAAGAGGAGGAGAAAGAATGTCATGATGGGAAGGATGAATGGCATCCGGTAGCGCTTCCCAAAAACTTCGTTCGGCTTTTCTAATTTAGGAGGCTTGCGAGGTCTGGGGGGAGAAATCCCCGGAGACATGCTTAATACTAAGAATAGACACAGAGGGGCCTTTTCTGTGACCACTTGGGCATGCTTAAGTGGAAGTAACGCCTTATATGTACTTAGGCGCTCGTTTGGAATCACGGTTAAGGTGACTAGCTGTGCAAGGTAGCGCAGCGCGTATTTCCTCACTATATATAAGCATACCGCTGTCCCAACCGTACTCGTGCTTTACGTACTCAAGCCTTGAACAAAGTGGCTTTGGACCTTGCCACAGTATAAACAGCTTTTTTGCGACTTGGCCAATCAGATTCGGCTGAGGTCTTAAAAATCATGTCACCGAACGCATTAGTTAAATATGCCGCGGTGATTAGCCATTGAAATCCTTTCATGTTTCAGCGGATCTTTATATGGATTAGCGTCCCTCATTTCTCCACGATATCCTCTAGCGCCCTCCCTTGCTGTGCCAGAGTCTTTCCTCTGTCTCTTCCCTTCCCCCGTCACTAGTATTACGTTACAGCGAGACTGATATTGATATGGCCAGTCAGGCGTTACCATGGGGATTTCTCTCTAGTGCATCTTCATTGTATCGAGCCCTAGCAGACCACAGCAGTGTACTTACATGTAATGTATAAACTTAGGATGCATTTCTGCTGCGGGTTTGCAACTCCATCGCCGACAACTTTTGTTTTCATACATGCGAGTGTGATATAAATTAACCCGTGTATGCTAGTTTTCGTTAAGGAGCAATACCCTGAATAGCTGGTTCGTCAGTCGAAAAAAGGCTGGTATCACACACGCACGTCTCGCAGCTGCGCCGCAATTTACCCCGCATACAGAACAACGAACAACTCACTACAAGCACCCACACTCACAACTCATCTGCCATATTTTTCGCACCATGCCGCCCACCGTCCACGAAATCGACCCAGATTATGACACCGTCATTGTCCTGATACATCCGTGTAAGGACTTTGCACCATTTGATCCGACTGCCGAGATTTCGGAGCACGTCGTGTCGGAGCTGCAACTGGAGCTAGGAGCGAAGCTAGTCGTCAAGCTGGAACACGATGATGATAACGACTGGAACCGATTGATGACCTCCGGGGAGTCCAAAAAAAAGGGCAAGAAAGGCAAGAAGGGGTTGATTTGGGTAGACGGCAATGATGATGCTTCTACAAAAAAGGAGGAAACTAACGCCGTCGCTGAAGGGAGCTTGTCTGATGGAGATGCGCGACCCATAGTCACGGAGCTATCCCACGATGCCGACCATGTGCTCAGTAGCGAAGACGTCAATATGGCCGAGCCACGGACCCAACAGGATGAACTTGAGGAAGAGGTCGTACATTTCCATGTCTCTTCGCGCCATTTGACCCTCGCTTCACCATGGTTCAAACGAACTTTGACATCATCTAGTTCCAAAGAAGCGGTGCGCAACCCCACCAACGGCCGCTTCTACGTTAATGCCACCGACTGGGACGAAGAAGCCTTTCTGATTCTTCTCAACATCTTCCACCTCCGCAAACGCCAGATCCCAAAAACCATGAGCGTTGAGATGCTTGCAAAGATCGCCGTGCTCGTTGACTATTACGAGCTTGAGAAAGCAGAAGCCATTGAGGATTATGTCGACACCTGGATCAATCATGTAAGGCGTAGCTACACGGTTCCAACCTCTTATGGTCGAGACTTATTGTTGTGGGTGTGCGTTTCGGCCGTCTTCGATTTGTCGACGGAGTTCGAGAAGGCTACGGCTGTAGCGATCCGGGAGAGCATAGGGTCGATCCAAACTTTGAACCTTCCAATCCCTCTCGGTGCTACGCGTAGGTTTGCCTAACCATCACAAAGTATTGATGCAAATATATCTTGCTAACAAGCAAAGGGGATATCGAGCACAAGCGTGTTCACGCCATCGATCACATTATCTCAGAACTACACCGTTTGCTAGAGAAGTATCATAGCACCAACTACTCCTGCCCGCATGAGTCCTCCTCATTCTACTGCGGCGCTTTTCTCTTTGGCGCCTTGTATAAAGAAATGGAGAGGTGGGGCTTTCGAGCGCCGCGTCCAGAGAGCCCGTTCCTCGGATGGAGCTTCAGGAGAGTATGTTCGGAGATCTGTGCAGTCAGAAGCCCGATATGGTATCACAAGAACAGCGATCGGTACAGCAGTTACAACCTTGTGGACCACCCATGCAGTTTGAAGAAAGAGATCGATAGCATCGTCCAAGACAGCACGAGGATTATCGACGGCTTGAAGCTGAGAGATTTAAAGGGCGGCTAGTAGGGAGGCGTCTCTGTTGCTGAAAGCGGATGCTTTCTATGGCGAACAGTCGTTGGATGACAGGTTCGGCAGATTTTGTACGTGGGCTTTTGAGTACCCTTTTGTAGCTGTAGCTTGCCGAGCGTACTAACCCCCATGACGAATATGCATTTCGCACCACGTTCATAGGCGATCATAACTTAAAATTATAGTTACTAAAAACTTTGGCATGGTTTGGGGAATTAGTTATGTTAGTCTTAAGCTAGCGATGGGACGAGACGGTGTCGCGCGAGAGACAGTAACGCAGCGCCAAAGCTGGTGAAGCGCAAACTATGCGTCAAGGCAGCGAACCTTTCGTGACGTTTTACGAAAAGCCTGCAATATATCTACGTACATAACGGTATATTACTGCTATCTTAGTAGCAAAACTAATTTGTAGGTAGACTAAAGTCACTGCAAAGTCAAGGTACCTCTTTGTTCTTTTGAGGTACAGGGTTCTTCGTCACATAGAGGGGAGGTTAGATAACTTAGCGTTACTGTTTGCGGTATAGCGTAGGTAGGGGCCCTCGTAGGGTACTGACAAGCTTAGCTGTTAGAATGACATATGTATAATTACAATGACATCGCCGCAAGGATCTATCTGTCTAGCCAAATTCAGAAGCCGCTTTGATTAGAAGTACCGACCGGGGTTGCGGGATTGCATAAATCTGCGCGCCACGCCAGCCATAAGCCTGACGATGGCTTAGAATCATGTAAGTCAGTTCTCAAGAGTCGGGTCCAATTACTCAAGATAAATTTGACACGACAAAGCGGCGATGTGGCCAGTATATCGAAAGAACATGCTTTCACTATGAACAAAGTCTCCGCGCGCCTTAGGCATTAGAGGGTAAATGCAACAGTCGTGACCGGACCAAGGAAAGGATATCGTATCTTAATTGAGACCCGCGGGGGACTGAGAACCGCGAGGAACTGAAAACAGAAACTTGCGGGGGATTGAGAACCGCGAGGAACTGAAAACAGAAACTCGCGGGGGATTGGGAACCGCGGGGGACTGAGAACCGCGAGGAACTGAAAACAGAAACTCGCGGGGGACTGAAAACCGCGGGGGACTGAAAACCGCGGGGGATTGAGAACCGCGGGGGATTGAGAACCGCGAGGAACTGAAAACAGAAACTCGCGGGGGATTGGGAACCGCGGGGGACTGAGAACCGCGAGGAACTGAAAACAGAAACTCGCGGGGGACTGAAAACCGCGGGGGACTGAAAACCGCGGGGGATTGAGAACCGCGGGGGATTGAGAACCGCGAGGAACTGAAAACAGAAACTCGCGGGGGATTGGGAACCGCGGGGGACTGAGAACCGCGGGGGACTGAAAACAGAAACTCGCGGGGGATTGAGAACAGAAACCCGTAAGGAATCAGAAGCCCACTGGGGGAACTGATTTTAGCAATCGCGTAAAACCCAAGACAAGTTCTTGTTAATGAGATAATGCCCGTTTATGATGCCGCTCCCTACCTTAGTTCTTATTGGTGCCAGAAGCGCCCATGCATGCTCTAACTTACTTTACCTTCCGCATATAACGCCGCTACTACAGTCATGGACCAAGTACATGGTTGGCAGAGTATAAATACAGTGAACTACTATCCCTATAAGTCAATTCGGGAAAAGGATTGTTAAAGCAAGTGATTGAAATCGATTGTTCTAACGATAAAGGGAAGCTGACGTCTATATATATACATGCTAGTGCCAAGGGCCTAACGTCACACGCCACATCCCGTCAACCAGTGATATTCAACAGCTCAAAAGGCCCCGCAATTTCACACGATCATTCCACAACCACGTGAATGGCTTAGTCAGGCAGTGTGCCCCTTGTCTTTTCTACCGAAGAAAGTGACTGTGAGTCCAAGTCCAAGCCGCCCTCCAAGACTGGGCACGCTGCCGTCAAAGAGGTTCTTCCAGGCACAGATCGAAAAGAATAGGATGAATTTTTCTATTTAGTCAAAGCATGTCGATGATAGCAATACACAGTTCTAAATTTTCTCTCCAGCCCATAAAGCATGTGCCTTCCTTCTGGAGTGCGTTCAAAATTGACTCTGCCGTAGATGATGCCGGTAACCACTTCCCTTTTTTGCTCATATAGAGAAAATCATTCTTTCCGGCAGTCTGGTTGCAATGATTGATCCAACTTTGCAAATCTTCAATCAGTATGTCTCGCTTGATGGGTTGACTAAAACCCCATATGGATTCGGCCTCAACCTTCGCGACCACGAAGATCTCATGATCCGGATGACCTTGGCAGTTTTCATCATATTTTTGTAGAGCTCCGGCGTCCGAGATATCCCGCCCCTGCGCTAACGGTAACCATTCGTTAGCCATAACCATAGTACCTGAGACGTTGGCTGCAGTTGCTTGAACACTCGTTGATATATCCTAGTTTGCCTGTATCAAGGCGCTCGAGATGTCGGCCGCAGGGATGTTCTCGCTCGTCAATACACCCTCACTCAAATTTCCATCCGCCATCTCGATATCATCGATATTTCCGGATGCATCCTTAGGAGCTTGTAACTGCACTATTTGCTCTGAAGGAATGCCTTCTACGCGCACGCCAGAAGCAAGGTTTTCTTGCGCACGTTCCATTATTTGCAGACGCTCTCCGATGCCTCTTTTTTCCATTCTGAGTATTGTGCACTGCTTTCTTAATGCTGCTAGCTGATCTTCCAGGTCTTTAATGGCGGCCACCTTAGACCGATCATCGTCCGTCCTGGGCCGTTTACGTGTGACTGCGCTATGTTCTGGCCGTCGCGAAGATTGTAAATGGAGGGTAGGATCTGTGCCTGGTTGTAGATTACTTTCCTGTAATTGTTAGGAATCTCTGCGTGAATATATACAAGTGTTACTTACCGAAATTTTGGGCTCTCCAAATAAACATTTAAACATATCTCGACGAACATATAGCAGATTGATGCGTTCTACGGTGGATGCACCATAGATTTTCGTATAAAAAAGGTCGCGCCTATCGTCAGCGAGGTCTAGTTCGTATGGCCGTCCACAACGTCTATAAACATCAAGTTCTACGCCAATAGTCTCTGATACTTCTGTAGTTTGAATCTGAGCCCGGGAAATGTTCACGACCGCTTGTATATGCTCAGCTGTGAAATCCTTGCAGAATGGGTTGGCTTTCTCTAGATAACCTCTCGCAAGCTGCTGTGCAGAGTCATTATCTATGAGCCGCTCTAGTGCCGAAGTTCTGAAGCCGAGGTCAAAGGCGAACTTCGCCAACCATTGGCAAATGACAGGGTTTAGGCCTTGTATACTAGGTTTACTCCTATGACTTTCCTTCCAAGGTGTAGATATAGTTAATGTATTGAAGTGCCGCGCGCAGAAAGCCCATAGTTGGATATATACTAGCTGCCCTGATGTGGCTCTGGAAGGCAACGTTTTGAGCTCCATGTAACAATTCTCTGCGCTTTGAACGATCATCCTTTCCGGCCTACAGAAAGATCTAGCTAGGTTTTGGCGAATTGTGCCCTCCATTTCCTTGCCTATCAGCTGTTTCATAGCCTCACACATCGGCTCTAGGTACTTCAACATTTCGAAGAACGTCCGGAGGGACGGAATAAGAACAGATGTGCTACAGATGTTTATGAACAACTTTTTTCTCACTTCTACGTCTTGAACAGAAGGGAATAGAGCGTTCTTTTCCATCAACTACAATATAGTCTTTTTGTCAGATTGAGAGTATTTCGGACACAATAACTCGAGCTTCTCCACAGTGAGCGCATTGACAACGGATCCGTCCAGCTTTGTACTGCCACAAGAAAGAATCACGTCCCAAACCCATTTTATGTGTTTTAAGTATCGAACCATTTCCTGCACTCAATTAGTATCTAGGCAGTATAGTTTGGATGATATTTACCTCGTCGTATTTGAGAGCTAAGAGCCGGTGAAGCGCGCCAATATGTACACCAGCCCACAATCCTGGTATATCTATCAATGAGTCGAATGCAGACGCCAGGCTTTCCTTATTCAGTAGCTGGCGCAGATCTTTGGGCTTCGAGTGATTAAGATAGGACCACCATCGATTCTCTAACGTTATGTCACCTTCACGATGATATAGTCGGATTTTCTGGAAGATATTGCCATCTGAAGGCCTCTGTTCGTTTGAATACAGCTCTATCACTCTAGAAAGAACCGGTTGAGGGGTTTCTAATAATGCGTAAGCGTTTGTACTCGCTCGCTGGCGACGACAGCATACCGTTGCTAAAAAGACGTACAACCCACCACTAATCATCGTCGTCTAGGAAACCTTTTGCAGCCTCAATCCTGTGAGCGCCCGACAAGCAGTGAATATTTGTGAACGGAAGGAGTAGTAGATCAGAACCCGCACGGAGCTGTAGTAAACTGGCTTGGGTTGTTTTAGCGTTCGCTACCGCGTCCCTCAGTGACTCTGTATCTACAGTTACATTGATGAAGTTTTCCTCTTGTAATCGAAGGCATCCGTTCTGCGAGAAGATTTTACAAAGTCGGTCCACATTCTTCTTGGAGAGTTCACGATGTTTCTGTTGCGCCAGGCTGTGACTGAAATTTAATGAGCTGAGGTGGACTCTTGCGAGCCCCCAATAATGAACGGCCTGAATTTCAGCAAGCTTTTCGTCGGTATAGCCATATGGTTATTCATCGTCAAAAGGATCCGGTATCTTATCATTGTAATCCATAACGCAGGTTGATTGCGAAACATATAGGCGTCGAAGATCATTCTGATATATTATCATGTCCACTCCGCGATAAGACTGAAAACGGAATCGCGTTCCCAGTCCTCGGGAGGTCTAGGAACACGACACGGATTCATCGCGACACGGTAACCTGAAAACTCGGACCACGATTTCTTGAAATATTTCAGACATACGAGGTGCGCATTATGCTTTCCATCAGCATTCGGACATAATGAGCAACGAATACCCGTGGGTAACATGTACTGATAGTGGCCCCAGTGGTTGATTACTAAGACGAAAGAAGCACAGCGCGCACATAGCCCATGTTAGCCTTATCTTGCGTAATAGAAGGATAAAAGCCGGGGTCTACATCCCGCTTACTGTCTCATGTATTCACGGGTTTGTTTCCCATGCGTTCCGTTTCCCGTGATTTCGCGGGGCTCGTACGAAGGGTTTCGCGCCAGTTCGCGGCGGCAACAGCCTGGGGTAGGTCCCGCTGCGGGAGCTGAATCCGGGAGCCATCATAGGCAGATCAACCATGGAGTGCCATTTGCCTCCAAAACAGCTCCATCGCCTTCGGACAATATCAGGGCAGGAATGGGTCGGCTATGCCCTCAGCTGGTGGTGGCAACTGTTGACGCTGTGCGACTTCGGTTCTGTGACTCGCCACTAACGTGTTTGATCAGTAAGCTGGCCACGTCAGTAAGCTGGCCACCCCACCAAGACGCGTCACTCACCATCTCTCCCATCAACCATGCCGCCACAACCACACGCTCAGAGGCTCTCAAAAGAGGGCTGAATAGGCCTTGCAATTGCCTCTTTTTAATTAAACCTTCAGCTATCAATGCGCCAGCTCGTAGAAGCCTATAACGTACCAAGATCTACTCTTCAAATGCGCCTTCAAGGTACCCAGCTAAAGCACGAAACTAGATCACCAAATTAAAAGCTATTACCTACTAAAGAGCAGGCCCTAGTAGAGTGGATACTAGAGCTCAACCAACGCGGATTTCCACCCTAGATTATCAACGTACAATGAATGGCTGATGTCCTAGTTGCTGTGTACGGCGAGTAGCCTTCTCCTTCTCCCTTAGGCCAGCGCTGGGCAACACGCTTTATTAAGGCTCAGCTAGAGCTTTAAATGAAGTAGAATAGGAAGCGTGATACCTAGCGCGCGTTATCTAAGGATCCTGTCACAATTCAGGCCTGGTTTAAGCTCGTACAAGACACACGGCAGAGCTATAGGATCCTAGATAAAGATATATATAACTTTGATGAGACTGGCTTCACTATAGGTATTGTTGTAGTCGAGATTCTCTCAGGAACTGACAACCCACACCTGGAAGTAAATGAAGCAATGTAGCATAAGATAGAATAGATCGAATATAAGAAAGAAGGTAAATACGCAAATCAAGTAAAGTACAAATCAAGTCATATCCAGTTCAGTTCTGTGTCGCAAATGCTGGTATTGTACAGGTTGGTAGTGAGTGTCGGTCGGTTACTGGTTGTCGTGCCGGTTGTTCTTCCTTCCTTCGCTTTCGCCTCGTACTTATACCCTTTTCATGCCTGGAACATCGTTTTCCCGTTATCTGAGACTCTCT
>JAGQEM010000224.1:0-16436 GCA_019202945.1 Corynespora olivacea
TACCTAATCAGGCCTCCTCAGCACTGGCTAGGGGGTGTATCACGGCCCAGGGCCTCTTTGATTAGTTCGGTTCGGTGTTCGGGCCCGGAGGAACTAGCCTCCGGGCCGCACCCACAGATAGTTCGGCTACACGGTAGATAGCCTCCTAATACAATAACACTTTTCGCTGTTCACCAAATGGGCCTTCTTTGTAGCCCGTCATAGTATTATACTATTGGAGTGGGAGGTGGTGAAGTATTACACACTAATGATTAATGAGTTCGGGGCTACAAAGGCTGTAAAAGAGACATTAGCGCGATATGATATCTGATAACTATTATATATACAAGTACATTGTTGATGTTCCTTCTCTGCACAGACATCTCGCTTAGACGCTTTCTATTTGAGTAAATGCTACCACATAATCTCAGATACACCGCTCAAGCCAGGCCCAGTGGGGTAGCGTGAATCAAGCTGTATGGGGTATCCAATGCAACTTTAACGTGATTAAGCTCTAAATCCATAATGGGAAGGGATGATAAGAGACCCGAAAAGCTCAATCCCGTCGTCTAATAGGCCACCAGATACTGCCCCACTGGGCCTAGCTTGAGCGGTGCATTTGAGACTATGCGGTAGCCTGTCAAATGTGATCACGGTGATTTGAGCCAAAATACCTGGGCTTAGGGTGGCCCTCCGAATATCGAAAAGTATAGTAAAAGGAAGATTAGAGCCATCGTAGGACTTAAACATATCTCTTAGAACCCTGGCTCGGAACCAGTATGGATTGAGGATACTGGCACTGCTGGATATGATTCGAAGACTTGGTCCACAGACGAATTTCTGGAAGGGAATTTGGGGGCCCATTGTTTGTCGAGGAGGGAGGCAGGTAAGATGCCTGAATCCGAGGTATTAACTATTGTAACCCCGAACAACTTCGTTACCCCATTGACTTAGGCTATCGGACAAGAAGACTATGTCGTGCGAGACACTGAAGCATAGAAAAGTATAAAGAGATTAAAGTCTCTTGCTACAAAGTACTTACAGTCCAGCAACAATTCCAACAGCTTCTTCAAGCAACTAGTACCTTTATACTCCAACTTCTCACACTCATTATACATTTTCAACTATCTTTCACCATGAAATTCATCACTCTCGTCGCTCTTTTTGCTCCGGCCATTGTCACTGTACAAGCCGCCTGCGAAACTAACCCTTACTCTCCGAGATGGTAAGTACCCACCTTATCTCTACGACCTCCTCTCTACATCCTCTATCGACAATATTAACACTCATTTCTCCACCACGGCTAATCTCGCTGCTATCTCCAGGGGCTCAGACAGAGAAGGGGCCAGAGCACTGGCAACTAATCTCTGCAAATCCGATCTCAGCGGGGCAGTTCCAGGTAAAGAGCACTAAGTATGGATGTCAACCTATTGCATCCAAGGGGGTGAAGACGTGGGCTTCGTTTTCAGTGCAGTGGAATGGAAAAACCAGCACAGCTAGCCTTGCTGAGCAGGACTGTGTGCTAAGGCTGACAAATGAGGTCAATGGATGTGAACGCGGTGGTGAGACCACTACTGCTGATTGGACCTTCAAGTAAGTCTATAGTTGAGAAGATGAGATTGGAAGGCTGACAATATGTTGCTTAGGGCTCTCCCTCAATACGCAGCTTGTTGATGAAGAGATGAGATGGGAATAATTGAGCGTAGAGTCCCTGCGAAAGCCGTGGTTCCATCCACCGAAGAGATGTTTTGGCCGATGATTTTTTGAACATGTTCACTTACTGTCCTTACCGCACTTAGAAAGATGTTATTGGAAATGGCAGTTGTTTGTTGCTCTACTCATGTGAACAAAACCAATGAGGCGAATGGGTTCCAATAAATCAACACCCACTTGTGACAAGTGCAGAAGCTGCACAGAGGCTCTATTCAGTGGAAACTCAACAATCGGTAGCGCTGCAGCTATTTTTCAATGCCGAATCGGCTTCTATTAATTTGGCGTATGTAACCAGTGAGTACCTATGGTTTGGAAAGGAGCTACTTACTAGATCATTAGTGAGGCACAATTGGGTTGTGTACGACGTTTTCACAGGCGGTCATGAAGCAGAAGTCGGTACCCTACTTCTATTAGAGCATTTTCCGAAAAGAGATGCAGTATAATCCACTGCGGCATGTAGGTACGGTGTAACAATCACCCAAGTTCAACTTCTTGAACCGGTTTGTGGAGGTGCTGGCAGCTGTACTAGCCACCTCCACTTCCTACTATGTATAACGTCATCTCCGTCCGTGACGCTTTTGATTTTCGATGAAAGCCGACTGGATGCGAAGCCTATACTATTGTTATTTGAACGTACTTAGCGTTTAGAGACCAGTGTCTTGTAGCTCTGGTCTACCTAATACATAACAGTTGGCTAATCAGTTCTCTTGATGTTAAAGGTTGTTGTAACCCAGGCACCCAGGCAGCTAGATCTGGGGGATCGGCATAGGGGGTCAGATACAGGGCCTCTTGCTTACGCAGTAGGCGGCCAAAGGCTTCTTGACCAAGTTCATTTCGCTGCGGACTATATGATTAGCTATCAGCAAAACGATGGGTGGCTGGGACCTGAGGTGGGCACTGAACGGAACTTTTGGGGAAGAATGCCGTTACTACCCGGACTGGTGGGGCTGGCGGAGGCCGAGGCTGGCGGGGAGTGGGAAACGAGGGTTGTGGATAGCTTGTGGAAGTTTATGGAGTGTACGAATGTCATGTTGAGGAATAATTTGACGGGTTATCATTATCACGAGGGTGATCAAGTGGGGCAAGGCGATGAGCAATGGTATGTACATGATTATCCGTTGAACGAAAAGTTTGCTGATATAGATCGTAGGGATTGTGTTCGTATACAAGACATGCTCATTGCCCTTCAGTGGCTATACGAGACGCATTCGTCCGGCCGTAATGCCAGTCAAGTGATGGAGAACATGGAGCTTCTCATGAACGGTGCTCTCAATTGGGCAGCCTGGTATAATCCCACAACATACATCAAGGAAGATCTCAACACGCTTCCCGTATCAGAGACGGAGCCGACTTTCGCGTACGAGCACGGCGTCAATGTTGGACAAGGTCTCGAAGCACTCGCTGTATTTCGTCGCGTCACCGCCAACGACACGCTTATACAAACCAGCAAGAATGCGGTCCGACTGGACCTTCCAATACTACGGTGCTGCCTCCGGTGCGATCTTGGCAGACGAAAGGCTCATGGTACTGGCGCCGTCTTACGGATGCGAGACCTGCACGCCGGTTGAAACGATGTATTCGCTCTCGTACTTGTACCCAGCTCTCGGCGATGCATCGTACGCGGATCGATGCGAGAAGACGGCGTTCAACGCTCTTCCAGTTCAAATGACGCCAGATTGGTGGGCGCGCCAATACGTCTCGCAACCCAACCAGCCGTATGCGGGGAAACTGGCAGAGACTCCTTTCTGGAACGTCAACGCTTGGGGTCAGGCGTACGGTTTGGAGCTCAACTATCCTTGCTGCACAGTCAACCATCCCCAAGGGTATTCGAAGTTCGCTGCAGCGATGTACGTGCAAGTCGGTGACACTGGAATCGCACATGCGCTTCTTGGACGAGGTACCGTTACGACCAACAACGCTCAAGTCGACCGTGAGACAATGTCACGTGAAATCACGTTCAGACAACCACGATATTTTGACTCGTTTGGTGTTGAGCTGTATTGTACAGGGCCCTTGGCGTGTGGGGCAGGTATATAACTATCCTGTTGTTCATGAATGGAACAAAATCTATGCGTAGCGTGGGCGAGGGCCTATTAATTGATCGCTAATTTATCGTGGTTGATCTATCGTAGGTAATCGATTACTGATCTACTATAGCCAATTAATTAATCAATCTATCACGGTTAATTTCCAAGGGGGCTCGCCTGCCGCGGGCGATCACGTGATAGTTGGTGATGGTGATGGTGCCGATGAGTTTTGGTGTCCCTCACGTGACGGCAACTTTTTTTGCCAATCAGAGACCTAGAATGTGACTGATTCCAGCCAATCAGAAGGGCAACACAGTGACCAATCAAGTTCTACGCCTTTTTGCCCGATATTTGTGGAGATTGCTAGGGCGGGCTCTCCAACGATCCGAGTGCCCCTGCTTCTGGATAATGGTGGGGCTTTGATGTCTGCCTAAATGCTGCTGCCCGCCTTCCTATTCAACCTCCTGAATGTTGAGATTTTACATAAGCGTCTTAATCTTAGGCTCTACTTAAGCGATTTTCTCGCATTTCCTTCTTTTCTTGATAGACCAAGTGAGCAACTTTCAAAAATTATGGCAAAAAAAACCGCCTTCCTCACTTTCGTGACCCTCCTAGGTAATGTGGTCGCTCAAACACACAACACCACTACCGGCCCTATTATCACCCTAAATAATACCAAATACCTCGGCCACCACAATACCACCTTGAACACCCATACATACTACAGCATCCCATTCGCCGCCGCACCCATCGGTCCACTTCGTTGGAAAGCACCCCAACCTTACATCGGCAACTATACCGACAGCAACACGCCTATCGACGCGACAAAACCCGGTCCCTCATGCATCCAGGGCATTCCCTTTCCCTTCTGGGCTGGAGGTCCTGACCCCATTCCAGTCACTGGGTCTGAAGACTGTTTGACATTGCATGTCTACACGCCCGACACCGCCACTGCAGGCGCCAAACTTCCGGTGCTTTTTTTTATTCACGGCGGTGGATATACAGCTGGCGACGCGGGTATAGGGGATCCGCATGCGATGATGAGACACTCGGAGAACGCGTTTATCTTTGTAAGCATCCAATATCGCCTCGGCGCCTACGGCTTTGTCGGCGGCCCTAAATACGTAAGCGAAGGCGGAGCACAGAACATCGGCCTTCTCGACCAACGCCTAGCGCTGGAATGGACACAGAAGAACATTGCAGCTTTTGGCGGTGATCCGAAGAAAGTCACGATTCTTGGAGGTAGCGCAGGAGGTGGAGGTGTAACTGCTCAGTTATTATGGAAAGGCGGAGTAGAGAAGCCCCCATTTCGCGCCGCGATCGTAGACTTCCCTTGGTGGCAGCAGTTTTTGAGGGAGGAGCAGCTTGACAGACAGTTTGAGGTGCTTTTAGATGCTGCAGAATGCGCAGACTTACCGTGCTTACAAGGGATACCAGAGGATGTTTTGAAGGATGCTACGCAGAAGTCCTACACGACTGCCTATGTTAAGGGCATGTATGGGTACGGAAACTTTTATTATGGACCGTATGTTGATGGTGACTCGGTGAGGGATTTGCCATCGAGAGAATTTAGGGCTGGACGCTTTGCAAGAGTACCGACATGGGTGAGTAGAGAGGGATATGAAGGCTGGGCATTCAGTAACCAATCTATGACGACAATCGAGGAAGAGAAGGTCGACTTACGGACGCAATTCCCGTACGCGAACGAGAGCTTCGTCGATAAGGTCTATGAATTATATCCTAGCGAGGATTTTAATTCTACATTCTGGCATCGACAGACGTGGTTTGGGTAAGCTTAGGATTCGCTGGATAAAGCAACACGCCTAGCTAACCTACCTATAGAGACTTTAATATCAACTGTCCCAGTCGCTACATTGCCGCCTCTATTGCCACAACCAATACACCAGTCTTTAAAGAGCTTTTCAACGCAGGAACACAGATCCACGGCGCTACAGGTCCTTTCCTTGCCGATCTCGATTACACCTCTACCCCAGGTGCTAATGCGACTATAGCGGACTCGTTGAAGGACTTTTACCTATCGTTCGCGATTCACCTTGATCCAAATGCAAAGAGCTGGAGTAATGTTTCGAAACCAGTGTGGCCGGACTATAAGTCTGGTGAAGTCATGAGTTTTAACTATACCGAGATGGGCGCTGTCAGCGATATGTACTATGACAACACTGAGAGGTGCCAGTTCTTCGAAGACAATAGCGAGGTAGTACAAAATTAGGCTGCGAGAAATATATACGACGACACACGCACTTTCCTACCTCTTCGAGGATGTATTCATGGCATAGAGAGGGATAAAAACACTGTCGCTGGTGTCGTTCGACGTCAAGGGAGCGTGCTGTAGACCGAAAAGTGACTGAAAGTGCGGTTGGAGCCGCTTGGTGGGGCGAAGATCCATATGATTGATCTGCCAATTTTGAAGTTGTCATGATATGGTTAGTGGTAACGCTAACCTGGCTTTGTTTTCCACGGCCTTGATATCTCACAGCTATCGTTCGTCTTAAATCTTGTGATGCTTATTTGGGTCAGTATTAGATATTCGTGCACAGATGCCTCTCGCCGTAGCTTACTTCTACTCGTTCGTGAAGCACCCACCACCCCTACCTCCCCTTTTGAAAAGAGGAAGCAACGACCCCCAAAAATCAAAACACATCCAACAACAAGGTAAGATAAAACCATCTAAAACCTCGCTTCAAACTCCTCGCTATCCATGCCCCAAATCTCCACCCCCTCAACCTCGCTCCTCTCCACCCTCTCAATCCGCCGAATCGGCCCCAGTCTCTTCCCGTTGTATTTCGTATCCCCTCCCGTACCATTGCTTCCCCCTGTACCCCCCTCAATCACGCCCCCCAACTTGAGTATAACCGCGCCAACACCGAAATATTTCAGGCCCAAATACTCTTGCTTGCAGAGTTCGCGGGCGAACACGAGGATATGGATATCGTTATCCATGGCTTCGACTTGTTCGGCCAACGGACTCCCTTCTGGGACGAGGATGCGAATGGCCCAGAGTTTGGGGCAGAGGGCGATGATTTGGCGCAAAGATTCGACAGGCGGGATCGCGCAGGCAAACCCCAATTGTTCGAGATTGGGGCAGTTTTGGCAGACTTTGTAGAGGGCGGCGGTGGAGAGTTGCCAGAGGTCCGAGAGGAGGAGATGGCGTATGGTGCGGTGGTTGGATTGAATTACGGCAAGGTATTCGCCTGCGAGGGATTTGCATTGGAATTCTGTTATCGGGGTTCCGCCGTTGGTAGCCGTGGTTGTTCCATTGGCGGCGGTGCCGTTGACAGAGGGTGGGGCGGCGCCGTTCGAAGACGTTGAGGTTGTGCTATTGGGTGGCGATGTGGGTGTTGGTGCTGTGCTGGTACTCTTCGACCACGAGTTTTTGCTTTTGGACTGGCTGACCAGATACAATCTCTCCAACCCTTGGAATTGACACATGAGCTTCACGTGCTCTTTATTTGTGGTGTTGATCCGCATGCACTTCAGGTTAGGTGGCGCTGGCGGAGGTGCATTCACTCTCCACGTATCCTCCATGAACACATTCATAGGGTCTGAGGAGCCCATACTGTTGATCAGAGTCATCTCTTCGATTGTAGTGTTGTCCATGACGTGCTCGAAGCCATCGCCTTGGTTCCGCGCATAGAGATTGTAGAAGGCGACGCGTTTGAGCCGCATACGGTGTTTCGCGGCTATGCAGCGTCCGAAGTAGTTGAGCAGGTTGACGGACTCTTCGCCTGTTTCGCGCATGCGGGGTGCCCAGTGCAGTTTCAAATTTGAGAGCTTTTTCGAGCTGAGGAGGACGAGGGAGATGTTGTCGGGGTAGCACAGAGGGTCTATGTCGTACACGATCAGCGTGATGAGGTTCGGCAACGGAGGGATGATGGTCGTGGGGCGTGGTATTCGCCTCGACGGGAAGCGCAGCGTGAGCGACGTCAACAACGGCTTGTGCATCAGCGCCTCGTACACTGTGTGCAAAGGCTTCGTGTTCAATTCCCATGCAAAACTGGCCATGTTTGCCATCCTGTCGAGGGCGGCGCGCATGGCGACTTGCAGCATCATGCTGTTATCAGGCACGCACCCCTTCGAGTAGTCTTCTACATCGTGCTCCCTATACCCCCCTATGACCCTGAAGCTCTGTATGTAGTTGGAGAAGTTGCGCGACACAAGCGTGTTCAAGCCCATGGCGAACGGGCTCCCGCCGCCGAAGCCGACCGGACGGTCATCAATATATCGTATCTCCGAGTAGGATCGGAGTGTGACGTTTTCGTAGAGGCGCGGCAGGGTCATGTAGTAGAGGAGCCGTGAGGTGCGCGTAACGCGCGCCAGGTCGGCTGCATCGTCGAGCTGGAGCTGGGATCAGTGATCAATCCATGGATGCAGTGAGGTCGTTGTCGCGCCCTACGTATTCTAATATCAACTGTACGAGATGCAGCGGCAGCGCCTTGCCCATCCTAAAATCCGCCTGACTCCTCACCGGACTCGTAAACCAGCCATGTCGCGGGGCGGTAATGGGCGCATCATACGGAGGAGGAATATGCGACATCGTCGCCGCCGGCATACGGCGGGGAGCTGGAGTGAAAGACTCGGACACCAGCCAGGACAGATTCAGATTCACAGGTCGCTCGGCCGTGTTTCAGAACAACCGCTGCAGCGGGGGATTTAGGGATGGCCTGCGAAACTCCTGTGTGGGGAAGACGATGACGAACCCAATGCCTCCGTCACTTTTCCTCCATGCGAGTCGCTAGGTCGGAGCTCCGACTCCGCCGCATTTGTCCGCACTAGATCGTCGCTGGGATGTACCCGAGCGGCTAGGTTGGCAAAGCTTTGCCTTCTTCTGACGACGTTCACATGCTTATGCAATAAACTTGCAGAGGGCGATATCGAACACGCACAACCTTCGGCTTTTACTCCAAGAGCAGTTCTAATGGCCGACTTGGCGCCGGCGACGTTTCGGGCAAGCTGAAAAACCATCTCCTTCCGGGACAATTTGTCCAATCGCTTGGCCGAGCTCGCGACCTCACGTTTCCAACCCCTTCCGTTTCCGCCGTAATTGTCCCGCTTGTACTTGGGTGGTTACACCACGCATCACACTCGAGTTGATCGTTGCCGGCGCCGATAGGATCCCTTTACAAATCAAAACGCTACCATTTCCCCTCAGCCCTGGAAGAACCAAGGCTCCTTGTCTCCATACTCCTGCGCAGGATACACAAACGGCACATCCACGGTGCCCTCAAAGACGCTCATAGGCGGAACCTCTCCCTTCACTGCAGTCTTCAGCTTTTCCTCTGGAACCGCCACCACCACGCCACACTCCCAATTCCTCATCAGCGAACTACCCTCCTTCCCACTCTTCAGCAGCTTCTGAAATCCCCACGCCGCCTCAGATATGTTCGCTGAGCCGATGTACACCCATGCGACAGGCGTCCCGTCTTTCCTGCAGCCTCGCGCAAACAGCAGTTTGTTGTGTGAGAGCATGCCTGAACGTGTAGACTTGTAGTCGCGGAAACACCGGCGGGGAAAGGTAGGGGCGTTATACCAGCCGCGATTCATAGTGATGATTCCTCCACAATCCGGACCACCTGTACTGCTGGTCACTGTCTCTTTGGTGGGAAAGTAGATGCGAAAATGATCGAGAATCTTGGTTTGCGTCTCAATCAAGGGCGAGAGGCCACGCGCGGCTTGATAGATCTGTTTCAAGAACGGCTCTTTGATCGCACCGAGCGAGGATGCTGCGTAGTCGATTTCGAGTTTGTCGACCTCGTCGAGCTTGAGGCTGCGTAGGACGTTTGCAAGGCATGGGAGACCAGTACGGGTTCGTTCGGGTCCCGAGCTCACCGCGGCGCTGTAGGATGATTAGCAGTGATGTGACTGTGGTGCTATTTCAAAAGTCGCACCGGGCTCGAAAAAGTGCTGCCAAAGTTTTGACGCATGGCTGCACTTGGGACTGTATACTTACATTGAGTGCACAAACCCAACATGCTTCGTCTCGGTAAAGTCGAACTTCAAGACACCCTCTACGACATTTGCCGGGACTTCCTGCGCCTGCAAATACTGTATCAAGTTCTTCCCAAAAGACGTCTCAAGCTCCTTTGCAGGTCCTTCTGGCCTTCGCGGCAAATCGATCAAGAATACCGTATTCTCCATCACGCCCGGCTGCCATGACATCCCCGACGCATCTTTGTTCGTCTCGCCCCAGTCGAACTTGATCATATTCGCTGTCGGTATCACCACCCTCAGATGCTTCTCATGAAAAAGAAGCATCAGCTTTCCATGCATGTTCTGCGTTTGACCAGGCAAAGGCGGGAAATGCATCTTGAAGTTGGGTATGCTCGCATCTTCTGCTTCTTGACAAAGTTTCTCCCGGACATCTTCTCCTCGCGACTTTCCACACATGACCCATATCTGCTTGACCTTGTAAGGATCGAGATAGTTTTCGAAGAGCCATGCATTGTCCCATTGGAAGGCACTGAGCACAGCGATTTTAAGGGTCGACGCTTGAAGGACCTCGGCGATGGTAATATCGTTCGAGCGCGGATGCTTGTGTGCCCACGTACGTTTTACGACACCTTTTGGATACTCGATTCCAGTAGAGACACCGGTAACAGTGTTGCTTGTCGGCTCTTGTTTTCTGCCGTTATACTTGGGATTGCTCTGCGCGACCTGCTTCGAGGGCCTCTCCGGAGAGACGCTGCGTTTCCTCTTTCCCAGCCTCGCAAGGCGTTCCTGCTCCATGGCCTTGCGGTCCAGTCCTAGCATACCGAGCGTATTGGTAGAAGACTGTGCGCTGGATGAGACACCTGCCTGAGGTTGAGTGTGCGCGTCGTCCGTGTTCATCAAAGGAGCGTACTGCAATGTCCGAGGTGTCTTGGGATCGACCTGTGGGTCCACAACGGATTCTCCCGGGCGTTCGGGTCTAACTTTACTATCGCTCTCACCCAGAGAGAGAGCGATCGCGCGGCGCACATCCTCGCCCTCCTCATCGTCGTCGGATATGAGGTCGATCGTACCATGAATCGGGGCCTCGGCAAGAGACAACGCGATAGCACGGTTGAGCTCTTCATCGTCGTCAGAGGATGCCATGGCACTGTTTGCATAATCCAAAGGTCTGGATCCAAACAGACGAAGCCAACGATGATGTTGGTTGTTGTTGTTGGTGTTATTGTTGATGATGAGATTAGGATGGCGGACTCGTTAACGTCCCGACGCGCTTTCACGTCACCACGTGGGGCGACAGGGATGTTGATTAATCTTAGTCATCGTCCTTTTCAGCCTCAACTTCGAACTGTCCAACTGTCTAACCCTGGCATCCTGGTGGTCAGAAATAACGTTTGCTGATGACAATCAGCCAGATGCATCTCACAGATCATCCCTCACGCCATCCGTACAGCCGCCGCCCCCCATTGTTTGTAGAGTTCTCTGCGTACATGACGCTTATTCTATACGATCTCAACACTGTAGCTGTTTGTTTATGCAGAGATTAGAAGACATGTTTACGACATAAAGGAAAGTATCAATGGCATACCAGCCTTGGGGAATTTTCCAGGGCTGGCTACTGGCATCTTGTCTGCTCAAAGCATCCATTGCTGTCTGCTCGTAGAAAGATGATGTTCATCTGCAACCAAGTCTATGTTCAGCCTCCGTGTAGTGTCGATACGAACAAGATATTGTCCCCATTCTTAAGCTCGTATTGGTCTTCGCCTTCCAATTCCCAATCTGCATCGTTGATAAGGACAAGGATACCTGGGCGCCTGCAGAAAAATCAGTCTATGCCTCATCCATCCTTGTCAGCAGGGACATACACTGTGCCGTCAAGGATGAATAGCTCTTTCCTCGGGTCCTTCATAACATTGTCGCACATGTGCCTGACCAAGAATGCCACGTTCGATTCTGCCCCAGTATCATCTTTCTTAGGGATCTTTAGCGACAGTTTTCGTTCATTGTCGAAGAGCATTTCTAGCCCTCCGCTTTCTTCCGTTAGCGCCCTAAGCGGCTGCAAAACGGTAGGGATCATACCTAAACTCTACCGTTATCGACACCTCATCTTTGTTGGCTTCCGACATTAGAACAACGTTGTAAAGGTCAGTTGTGAATGTGAAAAGGAAGGTGAGGCCGACCCCATTCAAGTGCGGGACAACACTAAGATCAAATCAGGAAAGCTAACCGAGACTAGCGCAATAGAAATCCTCAAAGTTGATGACTGCATGCTACCGCGATCCCCAAGACTCCTCGACAAGATGAATGTGACATCTGATTTCACCTCTATCGGCGGAAATAGAAACCCCGCCGCTGCCGACTGGGATGCGGACGGCTCGCAGTTGCTCGCGTTTGGGGCTGACCACTGCATTGCTTTGTGGGACCCTTCGGCAAGCGCCCTTCACTGCTTAAACCATGCATAACTAATACGATGTAGGATACCGAATTAAAAGGGATCAAATCAATCCTAAGCGGCCACACTGATGTTGTAAATGCTGTCAAGTTTTTCCCGACTGGATCCTCCGATGTCACCATTCTCATAAGCGGTGCCGCCGACCACTCATTACGTATATGGCGCCGTTCCCGAAGCGCCGGATTGCGCTTTGAATCCGTCAAGACCATTGCAGAGCACAAAGGCCCTGTTACCAGGATTGCCACATTGCAGGACTCGAATTTGTTTGCGACCGGAGCGTCTGATGGTACAGTCAAGCTCTGGAAGCTAGTCCACGATGAAGACTTCTCCTCCATCGAGCTTGAGCTCGTTCAGTCCATTAACTTGACACCACGACAATTTCCTCTCGCAATAGCATTAGCAACTCTAGACCAAACATCCACAGCTCTAGCAATCGCTGGTACGCGCAGTGCCATTCAAATTTTTGTTTCTCAAGATACCCAATTTCAACTTTCAGCTACCCTTACTGGACACGAAGGGTGGGTACGAGCGCTAGATTTTACCCGCGATACATCAGATAACGACAGCGATCTACTATTGGCATCCGCAAGCCAAGACAAATATATTCGACTATGGCGACTACATCGAGGTGAAGAGCTTCCAGAAGCAAGCAGTGCGCTCAACGATCCTGCACTCGGTATCTTGGGCAAGTCGTTATCGAACAAGGCGCATAGATTTTCATCTGCAACATCAAAATATTCCATCACCTTTGAAGCTCTGCTTCTTGGCCACGAAGACTGGATATACACATCCTCATGGCGGCGTAGAGAAGGCAAACTTCAGCTACTGTCAACATCTGAAGATAACTCCATCGCTTTCTGGGAAGCTGACCCTGCTTCTGGTGTCTGGGTTTGCATTACACGGTTGGGCGAGATCAGCGCGCAAAAAGGCTCAACTAGCGCTACCGGGAGTGCTGGTGGTTTCTGGATAGGGCTGTGGTCGCCTGATAGCAACTCTGTTGTGTCACTAGGCCGAACTGGCAGTTGGCGAAAGTGGACGTACGAGGCATCAAAAGACATGTGGACTCAGCAGGTGGCGATTACAGGTCACGTCAAGGAGGCTAAAGGGGTTTGCTGGTCAAGAGACGGTGCATATTTTCTGTCAACGAGCTCCGATCAAACGACAAGGCTGTTTTCCGAATGGAAGAGGGATCCAGGCTCATCGTGGCATGAGTTCTCGCGACCTCAAATTCATGGATACGACCTCAACTGCATCGATTGCGTCACTGACACTCAGTTTATCACCGGCGCCGATGAAAAACTTCTGCGCGTATTTGACGAACCAAGAGGAGTAGCAGAGGTGCTGAACAAACTATGCAAGATCAAGGCCACCAGCGCCGAACTCCCAGATGCAGCAAACATCCCTGTGCTCGGACTGTCAAACAAGGCTATCCAAGCTGTCGGCGACGAAGAGGTGGTGGAGAATGGGAACGAAGATGAGCGCGAATTGGTGGACCCTGCATCTGTCGTCAAAAAGTCGACTCTGGATTTTGACCATCCACCCTTTGAAGACCATCTAGCGCGTCACTTGCTTTGGCCTGAAACCGAAAAGCTGTATGGCCATGGATACGAGATTTCGGCCGTAGCCGTCAATAACGATGGAAACCTTGTAGCAACTGCATGTCGAGCGAGCTCGATAGACCATGCCGTTATTCGTTTGTACGATACGAAAGAATGGCTGGAAATAAAACCTTCACTCAAGGCTCATTCACTAACGGTCACTGCGCTTCAGTTCTCGCATGATGACAAGTATCTACTCAGCGTTGGCCGAGACCGACAATGGGCCGTATGGGAACGCGACGCCGAAGCAACGTACGCCTTGAAGCATTCCAATCCCAAAGGCCATACTCGGATGATTCTCGGCGCTTCATGGAGTTCGTTGCAACAACCAACCTTCCTGACCGCCGGGCGCGACAAAAGTGTCAAGATTTGGCAAATCATCGACGAAGGAGTTCAGCTCAAGGGGACGGTTCCAGCTACAACAAGCATCACGGCTGTAGCTTGCAATCGGCAACGCTCACCAGATCAACTTCAATTCGCTTTTGGAACGGAAAATGGGGAGATGAACGTTTGTATTGCACCTACTGAGGCCCTCGATAAGGTCACAGTCACCACTATCAACGCAGAGATATCACCCGCGAAAAGTATCAACCAGATTGCATGGCGACCTGCGCGAGGTAATTTGAAGCAGCAGATTGCAGTCGCGAGCGATGACTCGTCAATTCGGATATACAATGTCTTTGAGTAGAATGAGGAGCAGAGATTATGAGGAAATGTATTTTCTATAACTCGCTCAGGCTTCAGTCATCGACCCTTTTGGTCTCTCAATTTGCATCATGTTAAACCAACCAAAGACTCCATATCCACCCTTGCAAAAACAACTGCCTTCCCGTCAAGCTTTCACGCACAGGAATGTTAGCCAATGTATGACACTTCTCGAGAGCCTCCGAATCAGACTCCTCTTCCACACCTGCATTGACTGATAGCCTGTCAGTATACCCTAATATCTATGTAGTCAAGATCTCCCGCCCATCGACACTCGTCGGAAGAATGGCAGCCTCCATTGGATTTCCACCTCAGCCATCGTGGATTCTTCGGACCCAAAGAACTATCTTCGGAAGTCATCGATGTTCAGGATCACTCTACAAGATACGTGAAAGGCTTCTATATATATGGAAGAAGGATTCCGTGAACGTGTCCGTTTTCAAAAAGTCTATGCCGCAGCACGTGATCTTGTGCTAATGATGTTAAGTTTTAGCTAAACAACGATACAAACAAGGTCATAATTCAAATTAAAATCAAAATAACCGTTTCGTGGCAACTAAAAATATGACAGTAGACAGACCAATAGAACGCGAGCTGGGAGCACTCAATGACTGCGGCCAATTTAACGCGTCAGTTTGCTTGCCCGTTTGCAACTGTCAAATTGCATAGTCTTTCTGCTTTAAAAACGCTCCCCCAAACGCGCTGCATGCACTCTATATCTTGCCCCGCATCCTACTTTCTTCACGCACATGCTCTTCGCTATGATCATGGCAGACGAGCAACCCCAACTGCGTACTACCAAAAGCAAGCGCTCCCTCCGCTCATTGCACACACTATATTCGTCCAAGCATACCGTCTTCAACACCCTCCGTCGCATTACTCCCTCCCCAACACAAAAACGCCCGCCTCCGATCCAAGTTCCATCGCCCAGCACCCTCGATCCATTCCCCAGCGCAGGTGAAGACCTCCCCACTGCGTCGCAAACACCGAACCGTATTGCTGTCGAACTATCTAATTTTCCGCCCAACTTCGTCAAAGCTGACATCGCGCACTTATTCAAGGACTTCCATATCCTCGAAGACTTCGCGCTGCCGAAGGTGACTCGCTTCACGTACCCATTTCGTATAACTATTTACCTTGGGTGTCCGGAGCAGGCGCGTAGGGCGGTCAAGGAGTTGGAAGGCACGATGGTCTTGGGGAGGAAGATATCGGTGAAGGTCAAGGAGTGCGAAGAGGAGAAGAGTACTAGGGCACGAGAGATTGAGAACCTCGCGAATGAGGTGAAATATGCCATCGTCAGTACGTCTCGATTATCTGTTCTTAAATGACAACATACGCTGACGTATCGCAGACACCGCGCACGCTTACTTCCCGCATCTCGATTCCGCCTTCCTTGAAGTGCGCGAAATGTCCAAAGCCGACCAAAATTTTGCATTTCTTCAGGCTCGTGATCCCGTTACCGCTACCGAAAGTACTCGCGAAGAACTCAGCATGTATAATCAGAACATGGGGGCCTGGATTTTCGTCGCCGGAGGAATGGCGGAGCTGAAGATGGATAAGAATAAAGAAACATATGACGTCCGACTGGAGGCGTTGAAGAATCTTGCGGAGGGTCTTGAGAAGCAAGGTACGATGAGACTAGCATGGAAAGAGTGGGATGAGAGTGTGGTCTTGGATCAGGGTAGGCTGGCCATGGAGGTGAAAGAGGAGGTTGCAAGGGCTCCGACGCCTTTCGAGAGGGTATTTGGGCTTTCGAAATCGAAACGGACGTGAAGGTCTGCATCGAAGTTGTTGAGTCGTCTCAATGGGATGATATTTTGTAGGAACCTCAAAAGTTGAGAGATCTGCTCTTCCAGATGCAGGAAATGGCGAACCGAGCTTCCTGGCTTTTATTCTAATCTTGATGTGTCAAGGGTTTGGAGATAATAGAAGAGTAGGCTGATTCTTGTGTGTAGGATAAAGTAGTTATTTGAACTGTTACCAGTAGAAGGTGGATTCAGATAGTAATAATAATTA
>JAGQEM010000224.1:16446-49542 GCA_019202945.1 Corynespora olivacea
TAATTAATTCCTCATTATCCAAATAAGAGAGAATACCTTCTATACACTTTTCACCTAAGTAGTCTGTTAGACACCTCTTATTCAGTTGCTTTATAATATCCTGTGTGGACTTACACCGCCCACGTACGACTTTTACCTTTGTGACTATGCTTGACACAATATTCTATAAGCGTATCTCTAGAAGTATGACACTCTCCAGCCGCAGGCATTCTACAATATATTCTAGTTTGCTCTGAGTCTAATCAGCGGAATTTATTTCACCATTCCACGCGTGACAAGTAGATGCTTAAAACTGGGGTTTATGTGATATAGTTCTAGTAAATATTTCACTGTGCCGATAATTTATAAAGTTCCTCGCGGGGCGTTTCTTTAGTACCAAATGTACCTGTTTCGTTCTTTACATCCTTTGCGAGACTTCCTTGTTCAATTATAATGAGCCAAAGCATGACAAACCTGGTCTTTTAAAACAAACTGGCGAAGGTTTTATGCGGCTCCGAGTGGCATAGACGCCAGTGGGTACAGTCAATGAACTATAACCCGCGCAGATTGCGGCAAGGTGATGAAACCTCCCCGTTTATTACCTACCAAGATGTAAATATTGCCTCTCTTTTCCGCAGTATGCATTATTTGTTTTTGTGAGACAGAAATAAGAGCAAGAAAGCTTCATTCAGGTGATTTATGTGGCGGATCACTGCTTTGTATAAGCGAGTGATCAGATAAAGCTTATATACAAAGGAAATGAGCGGAATAATTTAGTTCCGGTGCTCAGGGCTCATCAAGAGAGCGCCTGAGCTCAGGTCATGTGATCTGGCAGCTCACTGTCTACAGTGAGCTGTCACCACCTACGCGACGGTTTTCTTTTCAAAGACCATAGACTACGAAAGTGTCTTATAGAGACATACGTATGCGCCTTGCTGCCATATGACGTAGAATTCGAACCAACCCGCTGGCTTTTTAGTACATTGACACGTTTGTAATCATACGTAGCATTTATTTACAGTGACGATTTGTTGAGGGCTTAGTGATTTTTCGGAATATTGGGGTCTTTGTCGAAGATGTCGGAACGTCGGGGCTTTGTTGAGGTGAAGTTCTACTTTAATTTGATAAGCTATTTTAACAGCACCAGCATTTCGAACTCACTATGTACATGAGCTATCCGGAGGGGTGTTTTTACATCCACAGTCACTAAGCCGTATACGCGGAGATTTCAGCTGTAAGTCGTATGGTCAGTTCATAACTCATTTAGTGGTCTTATAAGGCCATGCAAGCAAGTCGTTGTATTTAAAGGCTCTGAGCTTATAGTCTTTAGTCATTGCGTCTGTTGTATAGTGATATTCTGTGCCAAACGTAAAGAAGAAGGTAGCATCAACGGGTGTACATGAACGAAGGCCTTGACAACTCTTTCGCAATGATACCAGTGCCAACTCACTACCCCGCCCTTATTCGATGCTCTTGACCTTTTACTCTGTGGATGAATTATCTTTAGAACCCCAACCTTCCTTCTCCCCCTTCACAATCAAAGCAGCTGTTTTCTTGACCACCTCTTCCATCGTCGAGAACCCGTTGGGCTTACCCAACCTCTTCAAAAGCTCTATCGACCTTTTGTTATCTACTGTCCCCTTATTCTCCACTTCTTCAATATCATCCACACACTTTCTGTCTGGGTACTCTTTGCGGAAGATTGCCAGTACTCCATTATACGAGTAGCTACCACCAAAAGCGAACAAGCGCTCACCCTGCACATCTTCCTCCGTCAACGCCGCAAGATAAAGCAATGCAGTATCCTCGACATCTACATACCACTGCGGAGGAAACAGAGCCGTAAATGCTGTGATGCCATCCCACAGCATTTTCAGCATGCTAGAACTACTGATGAAACCCGTCATATCTGGACGCACTACAGTGCCCCAGTTGACGTTCGGCACGACACTGTTGAATGTGAAGTGCGGCTTCTTCTCTGCCACCCACTTGAATGCGCGCTGCTCACCTTCCGTTTTCTTCGCACAGTAATTGATGAAGCCGCGCTGGAAATCTTGAGTTACAGGAAGTGTCCATGCTGCCTTGCTCGCCTCATTCCACGTCGAAGAATCAATATGGCACGTCATTCCTGCTTCAAATTGTACACAAGCACACTGCGACGATGTATACACCACTCGCTTTACGCCTTCTTCTTTTGCCGCAGCCTCGAGAATATTCGTTACGCTGTTGATCTCCGACTGGATAACATTCTTGGGGTCCGAGAGGAATTCCATGGCGGCAGCGATGTGAGCGACGCCGTTTACACCTTTGATGGCTTCATCGAAGGCATGCGGTGCGGCGATGTCTGGGACTTGGACGAGCTCGAAATTGGAGCCATAGTGCGGTTTCATCCACGTATGCTTTTGAGCGGAGACGTCGCGGACAGTGCCACGGACACGGTAGCCGGCTGCGAGGAGCTTTGTGATGGTCAGGCTAGCTATGTAACCGTTTGCGCCGGTGACGAGGACGAGGTCGTTTGGTTGGACATGAGGCATTTTGGAGTGAAGGATTGGAGGTTGGTGGGTAGTAATTGAGAATGATTTGTTACAATGAATATTGTATTGCGAATTGAGGTTCGTCTGAAAGAGAAAATGAGATTGTCCACTTGTTGTACTTTATATCATACTACTGCCGTCATTCACCGGCTCACACAAGTCAAAGTTAGTCAAAACAGTAGTTCGAATCCTTCAGTTGATGATGTACGACAGATTGACGCGTCACATGGCTTCGTCACGTGCGCTCGTATAACACATCCAATAACAGCTTCGTATAAGCGGTGCCAAGGATAGTCGGTGAAAAGTACTCAATCTCTTGTCTCATACATCTGACGCTCTGCTGATAGTCCGCGCGGCGCGCTAACGCGCTGGCGCGGCACTAAAACTCCTGGTGTTGAATGAGCTTTGTGGTAATCACAGTTGATTATCACGGTATGCGCGCGCTCAGGGGTGACAAAGATGATTGATCAATTCCGTGTAAAGAGGATCTATCTACGCACGGGTGGGATGAAAGGATATACACAACCTGAAACGGTTGCGCACGGTGCTCTTGGTCATGTGAGAGTAGCCGTCACATGACCGTACAGACATCAGATATTACCTCGTACGGACACCTGGGTCTAATTTATGAGATAATTAATCTCACCCATCTACAAATTAAGCAGTTGCGCGACTTCATGGATCTCTGTCTAGCTTACTAGATCAAGTGATTATTCGAATAAAATATGCCGTAGTGTTGAGGGAAATTCAGGAATATGTTGAAGGTTCGATAGTACTATACATAACGCTAGGCCTCAAGTTGGACGTATTGCTTCATAAAACCTGGGATGGAAAGAAAGTATCAAGAAGATGGTTATAAGATATAAGAGACCTTAAACTTGTAACAAGGATACATTGATGCTCTGCAAAAGTTGAACAGCAGAGATGGATCAAGTGTCACGTGACATGTAGATATCAACTCAGTTATGAGAAATCACGCCTGAGTAGCAGTGTCAAATTTCCGTAGTGTGATAAACCGTGAAAATTTCTTCATGGTTGAGTGAATGAGCGAACTTCTCAAGATAGGTTTCGCTGTAGAGGTGACTCTAAATTATTGCTATGGTATGGAGGGCGATATGATTACACAACTATACTTACACCGATAAAATTCATTTACTGCCTCCACCTCCAAGTCGAATTCTTTGGTACGCGCCAATCACCACTCCTGATTCCTTTATAGATCCCCCAAAACCCACCAAGCGGCCAAATGGATCTCAATCGCAAGCCCCAATCCTCTCTTGCAAGCTTCTCAAGCTTCTCAACATCGACATGAACCTTCTCATGAACATCAGGCAGAGTAGTCGCCCGATACTTCTTCCGCAGCTGTTCATGCCAATTTCGATCAAACTGCTTCCAGAAGTCTCCCTCGCTGTAGTACGTATGCGCATATAACCACTTCATGCCACCGAGCTCGCCAAGCTTGCTCTCGAGATCGCGGTTCTTTTTGAGGAACTGCTTTCGATCTTTGGGTCCGAAGCCCCAGAGTCCGATATTCAGCATTTGGTCGTCCTTTAGGTCGCCCTTTGTATGGGGATGCATTGTAGGTTGGGGTGACTGCTTCAGCGGGCAGAGCCAGAGTGGCCAGATGCCGAATTTGTCGTCGGTGTAGTCGATGAACTTCTCTGCGTTGGGGTACGGAAGCGCCATGTCCTGCACGACGTAGCGGTTCGATTCCCCGCTTGCGTGGAGTGATCGATAGAGCATACGGGTATGGAGAAAATCGTCTAGGAACCAGCGGGTGTATTTGTTGAAGGGGAAGTTCATGTATTTGAATGCTGAGCGTCCGACCCAGAACCCACCGCGGTCGTATCGAAACATGTACTCTGCGAGCGGAATGTACTCGGTAACTGGGCCAGAAGCAGATTTCGTGCGCGATTCGACATGAAGGTAGAACCAGGGATCCCATGGACTGCTGAACGTCTGTGGCTTGTGATCGGCAGGAATATCGTCGGTCATCTCGCCAACCACAATCGCACCGTGATCTTTTGAAAAGAGTATCCCGTCGACGTAGTGGTTCGAGGAGTTCTCCGTCTGGTTCCTAACTTCCTGAACCGCCTGCGATACGCTCCTCGTCGGATGATAGGTCGTCTTCACAAACTTCTTTGCTTTTATGAGTTGGAGTTCAATCAGAGTCGCAACACCCAAAGTTCCGACAGCACCAGCTGCTCCACGAAACAGATCCTCATTCTCTTCCTCGGACGCCTTGACCACCTCGCCATCCGCAAGAACCATTTCCACAGAGTTGATCGTCCGGTCGAAGAAGCCATATCGAAATGAGCTACTTTCTCCCGCCGTACCCGCATAACCGCCTCCTGCCGTGATTCCCGGGAACTCCATGACAACCGGAGGCACCAATCCGTGGGGTAAGGTGGCTTCTACGAGGCGATCCATGGGTACATTTGGCTCTACGAGTGCCGTCCGCGTGGCAGTATCGACTTTGAGCACATTTTTGAGCTCGCTTATATCAACAACGCGCTTTTTGAGCGATGGACGCGTGCTGTTTGTCGAACCGTGCGATATCCGGAATGATTCTTTGCGAGTGAAGTACTCTTTGACTTTGGACGCTACTTGTGCGACCACGCGCTGATGGCGTTCCATGGTGGGCGAAAGAGAAAATAGATACAGAAAGAGTTAATGGGAAATGGAAGAGACACTCGAATAATCATACATGGTGATGCACAGCGGGATGCTTGATGGAGCATGAGGTCGGCGGATGTCGAGATTTTTCTCCGACCAGTCGCGCCATCCGAATCTAGACTAGTACACATGGACTGTTAGACTTCACATGATCGCTCTCTGGTTTCCTCCGTGCCTTCAACTTCATCACCTGCCTGCAACGCCAGCTCGTCGAATATGCTCTCACCACGATGCGTGTCAAGCTGCCGAAGTCTTTGGAGTCGGAGACCCAAAATCCTTGTAACATACGATGTCGGCGATGCCCCACACATCGCCGGAAGCCACCCCGCGATTACAGGGGTAGCTTGGAGCTTGAGCTTTGTGCATGGTACAGTACCTTGATGGCGACCTCAAGTATAGATTCGAAATCAGTTGAATTTGAAGAGGTTGGATCTTTTTCCATTTGACTCTCTTCCGATATCCCTTACTTTTGCTCATAAGTCACCTTAATGCCGTTGTGTTCGTCTTTACGAACTTTACAAAGTATTGATCCCTGCAAAGCCCTCTCTACATCTCCGCAAGCCCCACAATGTACGATGTAACGTTTGTCGGCGCGGAAAAAGACCGTGGTGAGCACCGGCTATTATTCAACATAGGCGGCCTTCCTTCACTTCTCCTACCACACCTGTAGGTAGCGCACAGCTCTTCTGTTCTACCCTTGACCTTGAAGCAACATGTCCCTCCCCAAAACACCCACACTATCGGACAAGCACTCCGGAATCCCAGACCGTCTCTTCCACAAAGCTACAATTGCCAAAAGTCTCATCTACGACGGCAGGACTGTCCAAGACAGCATTCCTCTGGAACGCGGTCTACCAGTCCCCCAAGGCATATCGAAAGCCGCCTTCCTCGCTGCCATCGACGAACTTCGTATCACTCTAGGAGCCGAACATGTGCAGCTCAACGACAGGCAGATCGTCAATGGCTGGTACATGGAGCATCCGAACACGCATGATATGATGCCTCTGCTGGACTCTGAGGAGTTCATCGCATCGGCCGTTGTCTACCCTGGCTCCGTTGACGACGTGAAGATCATCGTGAAGTGGGCAAACAACCACCTGATTCCCATCTTCCCGATTAGCATCGGACGAAATCTTGGCTATGGTGGTTCTGCGCCTCGTGTTCGCGGCTCAGTTACCATCGATCTGGGACGTCGTATGAATCGCATTCTCAACATCAACGCTGATGACTTCACTTGCCTAGTCGAGCCTGGTGTCACGTTCTATGCGCTGCATGAAGAGATTGTGAGAAGGGGGCTAGGGGATAAGATGTGGATCGACACTCCGGACTTGGGAGGTGGAAGTGTGGTGGGAAATACCTTGGATCGGGGCGTAGGATATACGCCTTATGGTGATCATTGGGCGTGCCACTCAGGTTTGGAGGTTGTGCTTCCGAGTGTAGGTGCAAACGGCGATGTTCCGGTCTTCAGGACGGGGATGGGTGCCTTGGGTATCGGCGGTGAGAATACGTGGCAATGCTTTCCGTACGGCTTTGGACCGTTTAGTGAGTATGTGCAATCCTCAATCAACATTGAATGACTGGATCTTCATGCTGACTGGGTCAGTGGCATTTTCTCCCAATCGAACTTCGGCATCGTAACAAAGATGGGAATGACACTCATGCCCAACCCCGGCGGTCACGAGTCCTTTGTCCGTACCCCCTCTCTTCCATGTTCCTGTCTGACTATCCCCAGACGTACACTTTCCAAAACGAATCCGACCTCGCCCCTCTCATCGAAATCATCCGTCCCCTCCGGATATCCAACATCCTTGAAAACGTCGCCCAACTCCGGCACGGGCTGCAAACGCTCTCTGCAAAGGGACACCCTCGCACGAAATATTACTCCGGCAGCGGACCCATGCCGCCCTCTACTGTAAGTAAGCACCTACGGGAGACTGCAACTGGCGACTGCGCATGGGTATACTACGGCATGTCCTACGGTCCATCCCACATCCGCACCCACAAACTCGCCCTCATCGATTCCGAGTTCCACAAAATCCCCGGTTGCCAGAAGATCGACCCCGCAACACTACCAGCCGATGAGTATTTCTGGTGTAGAGATAGAATAGCGAGTGGGACGCCGGATCTAGAGGAGCTGAAGTGGGTGAACTGGATGCCGAATGGGGCGCACATTGCATTTAGTCCCGTGAGTCCGATACGGGGACCGGATGCGGAGAGGCTGTTTGGGTTGGCGAAGAAAAGACATGAGGAGCAGGGGTTGGACCTGATGCCTGCGTTTTGTGTGGGGTTGAGAGAAATGCATTTGATCATCGAGATTGTGTATGATGCCGCAGATGGGGATATGCGGAGGAGGGCGGAGAGGTGCTTGAGGTGAGTATTTACTAGCTGCAGCGAAATGAATTGGCCTGAGGGGTACTGACTGGGATGTAGAGATATGATCGATGATGCTGCTGCGTTGGGATACGGCGAGTATCGCACACATCTTGCGCTGATGGACCAAGTCGCGGGGACATACAACTGGAACGATAACGCGCTCATGAAGTTCAATAACAAGCTCAAGGACGCTCTCGATCCGAACGGCATTCTGGCACCAGGTCGTTGTGGCATCTGGCCCGAACGATATAGGGATCGGGGATGGGAGCTCAAAGGTGGCGAGACGAGTAGTGAGGGTGACGGCGTCGCACCTGCAGCTGGAAAATCAAAGATCTGACCGCTTCATTAGTTTGTAGTACAGGTGGGGAAGTTCTTCTATGTTCACGATGGCTTGGTTTGGTACAGTGTCGGCATGATATGGGTTCTTGGTTATACACAGCTCTCCTGGGTATACCGAAATAGAACTACGCAGGCGCCCGCACAACCTTCCTCCCCGAGACCTCGTACCCCTGCAGCTGCTTTATAATCTCAGGCGCATCCTCAAAATCAAACACCTCAATCTTCGGCGTAATCTTCCCCTCCAACGCCAACCTCAGCAACTCATCCATCTGTGCCGCCGTCCCCGTCGAAGACCCCCTGACAACCAACCCGCGATTCGCAATCTGTATCGGCGACATGGGAAACATGAACGTCGGCGGCGGCAACCCCACACAAACAAAAACCCCATTGTTCCGGATCAGTTCGGGGCCCTGCTGATACGCCTTCTCACTTCCTGCAACCATGATGACACCATGCGCGCCCTCGCCATCCGTCAATGCCCTGACCGCATCCACGACATCTACCTTCGCATAATCGATAAAGGAGACCGCACCCATCTCCTTGCAAAGTTTCTCCTTCTCCGCGCCGCTATCAACGGCGATGACTCTATACCCCTTTATCGTAGCAATCTGCACCCCGATATGACCCAAGCCCCCGCCAGCACCTACAATGACAACAAAATCACCCGGCTGCACCTCAGGCGCCACCTTCGACACGGCGCCCGCCAGACTCAACCCCGCGCAGAGCAACGGCGCGGCGACCTCGCTCTTCACGCCGTCGGGAATCATCTGCACAAACTCTGCGTGCGCGACAACATACTGCTGCAGCGTCCCCAACGTCGTGCGGCCCGTGTTGCTCTGCTTCGCGCAGTTGTTGATCTGCCCGTTTTTGCACGCCGAGCACGTCTGACACGCGCTCCAGAGCCACTTGATCCCCACTCTTTTGCCCAGCAGGGCTTCCGAGGCACCGGGCCCGAGTCGGACGACGGTGCCGACGCCCTCGTGGCCGGGGATGGGGGTGTAGGATCCGCGCCCTTCGACGTTCATGCAGTCCGAGTGGCAGATCCCCGAGCATTCCATTTTGACCAGGATTTCGTTTTGGGCGGGTTGTTGTATGGTGTGGCCGGAGCGGATGTTTAGGGTGCCGTTGGGGCCAGGATTGTCGATCCAGGCGACGGTTTGGGAGGTGGGGAGGGACATTGTGATGGTGGTGGTGGTGGTGGTGTGGAAAGGTGAGGGAGAGGGAAGAGAAATGCCGTCTTCTCCGCGTATCCATCCATCTATTGTATCTTCATAGACGGTGTGGGGAAACAACGGTCTTCCCCGCTTGTGCCGATAGCGGAAATGTTTCCGCAGAGTTTCGCCGATAGATACCATCTACAGCGACAAATATACCAGCTCCAAGTTACGGGCATGGGCATTCAAAATCTGATCTAGTGTGATACAGTCGAGCCTTTTCACTACTTGCACCACATCGAATTGGAAAAGAGGAACGCCGAAGAACCGGATGTAATCGTAAATTGACAGCCACTATTCTCGTCGACATCCGTCACACTGTCTTTACTATCCCCATCTTCGTCCACAAGATCCTCATCTCATCACTGTCCCCATGCTGATGAGCATCAAGAATTGCACGGTTCACCTCCGGATGTGCCCAAGCCGAGAAATGAAAGGGAATCGCCAACGGGATCTCCTCACCACACCACCGTCCCAACTCCACATTCTCTACGATCTTGTCCAAAACCTTTTGCAAACACATCTGGCCTGTCTTCCGTAGCTTTTCATACTCTCTAAAGAGTAACACGCCCGTCAATCCACCTTCCACAATGAAGGCAAGAAATCCATGGCTTCGGAGGATGGCCTATACAGCTTGACTTCCTCGCTGGCTCTCTACGATAATATCCGAATTGTCGTCTTCCGGAGCCCTTACAGAGATGGTGTTTCCAGTGCATATCCACGCATCCCATCTTTTTCGATACTCCTCAACAAATGACGTCCAACACCTTCAGCGCTAACCCGACATTCTTCTTCCTCGCCAAAGCCCCCAGCAAGCGGCCCACCATGTATAGTTTCAGCACAGGTAGTCATCGCGTGCGGTCCTCTCTGCACAGATCAGACGCCACACACGCAGTTGCAGCGTCTTGCATGGCGGCTGGACGAGGTACATGGGACCAAGGAGGTCCTTCGGATCCAAAGAATGCACTTTGACCTCATCAAAGCAGCGAACGCTCGTTTCTCCAGAGGGTTCCAACCTCCCAGCCGAACAGAGGGTGCTTGAAGGAAACACGCAGCTGTTTTGATCAGCTCAATTCCTCTCATCCACCCTCGGCCTCTTCCCCTCCCTAACCGTCTCTTCACCAAGCCGTTTCCGCTCCCCCAACGGCTTCGCATTCGCCCCCGTCGCGCCCTCGTCCTCCCTCCCCCTCCCCCTCCCATACCCGTCCGCCCTGAACCTCTCGTCGACGCCAAAATCGCCCTTCTCCCCTCGAGGACGTCTCACATCGCCATAATCGCCCCACCTCCCCGTATCCTCGCTCTTCATATCCTTGTACTTCGTCCTGCCCTTCTTGCCCAACTTGGTCATGTCCCTGATCTGCATATACTCGGGCAAAACCTCGGCATTGGTCGAATCCTGAAACTTGGCACCCATGTATTTGCGCTGATCGACGCCCAGATCTTTGAGCTCCTCCTGGAAAAATGCGCCTTTGTGGAAGTATTTCTGCATGAACTGCATTTCGCCTCGCTCGCCGCGCTCTTCCTTCTGCTTCTCGAGATACTCGCGATCTTCGGCTTCGCGCTCGGCGACGGTGAGATTGCGTCGGCGTTCGATTTCCGCGCGCTCGGTTTCGGCTTCTTCGATGGCGAGGCGTTCGCGCCGGATGCGTTTGAGTTCGCGGAGTTTCCACGCCGCGTATTCGGCTTCGGGGTTGGTGCCGTCCGTGTCGTCGATGGCGTTGATGTCGGCTTCTTCTATATCGTCGTCCCAGTCTTTCTTCCCTGCGGCCTTTTCTGCGATGCGCCGCTCGACCTGTTCCTGGACGGCGACGCGTGCCTGTTCCCGAGAGCGCCTCTGCTCCTCTTCTGCCAGCTCTTCGGCCGACTTGACGGGCGCGGCGACCTTGTCTCGTTGGTTCTTCTTGAGGAAGACGGGTCGCAGCAGTTTCCGCGGCGCTTCTTCTTCGCTGCTGGACTCTTCCTCCTCCGAGGATGACTCGGCGCTTCCGCTCTCACTGCCGCTGCCGCTTCCACTCCCACTGCCTGCCGCCTCCTCTTCCCGCTCGCTCTCCGTCTCAAAGTCGTCCTGATTGATCTCTGGCTGCGCTTTCCTTCGCGCGGCAAGCTTCGATTTCGGAAACGACGAGGCGATCGGGGCTGGTTTCGGTTTCGCGAACGGCTTTGGCTTCGACTCTTCCTGCTCGGATTCCGATTCGGCGCTGCTGGAGGCTTCTTCGACTTCGACGGCTTTGGGCTTGCCGGCGAAGTGGCGCGTGCGCACCGGCTGCGCCGTGAGTTTCTTCGGTCTCGGGGGCGGCATTTCGAGGTGGACGCGAACGTGTGCAAGTCCTCAAGCGTCGTGTCGGTCGATGATGCAGCGTGCTGGGAAAAGTTCACGGAGCAACCGCGGCATTGTCGCTAGCGTCTTGGCGCGGCATTGGTACATGGTCACGAGACCGAGTGCGCAAAACTCGGCGATATCTATCTACATAGTTAACCAGCAAGAACATGCCCCATAGTTGCAGGTACTCCATGACGAGCAAAGCTACCATCTCATGTGCTAAACCAAACACCTCAACATTAGAAATCACCCTGCAGTTTACGTCGCAGTCTCCTCTGCCTCTTTCTGCGCCTCCGGATTCAACGGGTGCTTGGGATCATACCCTACTCGCTTCACGATACCCAAGCCTTTGGTCCGGCCCTCACGGAACAGTATCCGGTCTCCAACCGTCATGTACTCGGGCCGCTGGACGAACCTAAACGCAACGAGGGCGCGGTCACCCGTTCGGATGTCTGATGAAAGGTCAATAAAGCTCATCCAGATGAGTGTCAGCATGCATGGTACGATAGGGGTAACGTACAGTGACGATCGATATCGATGATGGCGCATGTCTGGGAGACGGGTCCGACGTGCAGCATGGCTTGGTACTTGGTCTTGATGGTGGTTGCGTGGGAGAGGATCAGAACCTCGGCGACGAACTCGCGGTAGACCTTGGGCATGGGGACGATGCCGGTCGCTGGGTCGGGCTTGTCAGGCTTATGCAGCACCACCATGCCCTTCCTAACATCCTTTCGCCTTACATTACGCAGAGCCAGGCTTGCAGACTGGCCAGCCGAGCAGCCAGGCACCTATCAAAAGTCAGAAAAGCGCACCGCAATGTTGGACAACGCATTTCAGATTGAAAAACATGCCTGGATGCGTTTCCGCTCAATCGATCGCACTTTGGTCGTAGTGAACTGACCCAAGCCATCCGGTCCCACGAGGATCGTATCACCGGTGTGAATGACGCCCGATTTGACGACGCCGGAGACAACTGTACCTACGAAGGGAACGGAAAAGGTGTCGTTGACATGGAACTCCAGCGGTGCTGAGCTGTCGTCTGGCCATAGTCAGTATGCCTCATCCACAAGGTTATCGGTATACTTTACATACAGTTCCCGTGATGCGGCAGTATATTCAAGAACGTGCGCACCAGATCCAGACTATGCCCTGTCACGTTCGACACCTGAAAGACAGGACATATCCGATGCGACACAAACTGTGTTGCCGTATTGATACACTCTTCCCTGGTCTTGATGAATATCGGAATCTTACGCGCGCCGGGTGACTTCAAGATCTTGGTGAGCTGCGTGATGGTCTGCTCGAGGATTTGCGGTGGACAGATGTCGATTTTGGTGATGACCACCATTACAGGAACGTTGAGGGCGAGTGCGATACCGAGGTGCTCTTTGCTCATACCAACGAGGCCATTGTTCGCCGCTACCATGAGGAGACAGTAGTTGGGTTCGCTGGAGAGAAGGCCAAAAACCCGAGGGGAAGTCAGCAAAGCGCACCCAGAGGGTGTCGGTTGATTATCGGACACGTACCGTAGTTCGGAGGTACTTCTCGTGGCCAGCCAAGTCGGTGAAGCCAATCACTTTGGCGGAGCGTCGCCCTATCTCCTCCCAGGTGAGTTTGCGACCGGCTACTGTTGAGACCACGACCTCGCCCTTGCTGTCAAAACCCATGATCCTGGAGCAAAAATAGTTAGCGTAGCTCATGGAAAGAGGCAAAAGCAAACTTCGTCTCATGCAAGGCCGGTATATACGTACTCCATGCCTACAGAGCTAGTCCGGCCACTCTCAATCTCATGCTTGTGCCGGAAGAGGTTGACTCGCGCCTTACCCCTGCCATCGTCAAGTCCGCCCTTCACCAGCACACCCAGCATGGTGCTCTTGCCAGCATCGACTGCACAGTACCAGTCAGCCACAACTCCTCAGACTTCGCCGAACCAGTGCTCCACAGCTGGCCACAGAGGACTCACCATTGCCGACGACCGCAATTCGCGTCTCGATGACATCATCCACAGTCAACGGTCGTCGTCTCAGCATGAACTTCCCACTGCAACCATCATCCTTGCCCTTCATACCAACCTCCACCCCCTCTTCTTCTCCCCCGTCCCCATTCTCCGAGCCCTTAACCCGAACATTCCTCGTCATCAAGACCCTCCGGTCTGCCCCCACTGCCTCACAAGCTCTCCCCAACCTTGCCACAGCAAACGCCCAGTCCTCCTTGGTGAACGCCATCGAGACCCCGCTATCCTCTACCCCTACATCGAACAGCGTCTCCCCATGGCCCTCATCCAAGCGCGCCTTGACATGGTCAACCAGCGCCGTCTCATTTTCCTCTGACGGGTCGAGGAGGAGCGTTCTGAGTCGGACCAAGGGCGCATCAGTGAGGCCCAACTCGTCGAGGATGCCCAGTTCGTCGTGATCGTCAGCGGGTATCGAGGCAGACGCCCAGCTGGACGTTCCAGGAGGTGGACGTCGGAGCTTCTGCTGCTTCTGCACGTAATCCGCGAAATCGCTGAGGGCCTGCACGACATCTGTATCAGCACGCGGCAAAACCTCACCAGCCCCCCCGCAAAGCTTACACTCTCGCCCTTCCGCCGATCCTGCGGGTTCTGCTGTTTCGCGTGTCGTGAGGTCATCGTCGCTTGGGTCCGACTATGTGATATCGCAGCAGGTACAGACAGCCCGCCGTTTTCGAGTTCGTATACGTATTGCAGTCGATATCGGATTTTCCATGAGACGACGTGTTACAGCTTGCATTGGGGTGGTGAGTCGCGCGATCAAGTCGGGGCGGAATGGAGGGCTATGTACCATCAGCGGGGCCTGGCGGTAGATGTAGGTGCTTATCGATAAACGGGAGTCTGGCCGAGATGGGCGATGACGCATCCCATGGTCTTGAGTCATGGAAAGGCGTTGAAGGGCGTTGCACGAGAGGGGGAGCACTGGAAGAACACGAAAAGGGCTGAGTTGTGCCATGTTTGCCGTCGGATGAGTCTCTGTGATGAACTGGAAAATAGAGATTACATTGAATCAAAATGCCTGGTATCGCAACGTGATTGCCTCATGAGGCGGCTACACCACGCTCCCCACAGTATTTCTCCACCTCCTTCCGCAATGTCTCCCTCTGCAAATTCACGGTATCCATGATATCGCTAACCCCATTCACCGACCTGCAGTACCCTTCCGTCTCCAGCATCTGCGCCAAGACAGCCTGCAGTTGATTGGGGAGCCACTGCAACACCACATTAGCATACTATGCATCGCAAACTCTCCCCTCTGGGTATTGTTCATTTCCCGCATCGGAGCTCCATAGGTGCAGACTTACAGTAACGATCGGACTCCCGCCCGTGGCAGTAGGGTGCGTCGTCCTCTTCAAAATATACTCCCTGGTGAAGCACCAATGCCGCCAGCGGAAATCCCGGACCTGATCCAGCGCTTGCAGATACAGGGCTGCAGACACAGAGTCTTGGAGCGCAAAGGCTTTGACGCCAGAGGATTGGGCACTGTCGCGCACGGCTTCGAGGAATTCGCGGTGATTTCCTGGTCGGTATTGTCGGAAGTCATTGAGGATTTCGGTGAGTGGCGTTTCAGGCATTTGAATCTGGAGGAGATTGTCGCACAGCGGGATCTGTAAAGCATCAGCAGGTGTTGGCGGGTCGAGTGCAGGAAGGGAGATGCAGGTACCATGCTGTCGTTGGCCCCGGATTCACCCCTGAAGGACATGGGCTCTTCGCTGACACCTTCGTAGACCACGCCATTGGGGAACATCGATTGAGACGTGATGCCGAAGATGAAGGTACGGAACGTCGTGTAGCCTTGGGGCTTCGACCGATTCCACATGGCTATGTTGCGTCAGAGTTGTCATGGTTGTGGAAGTGAAGATGCTTACTGTTCATCACAGCGTTGACGTTCCTTAGACCAGTGACCAAAGTTCGCAATCCATCATCGAATCTCCCCCTGTCCTGCTCCACACATCCTTCTAGCATCTCCACTGTACCTCTGACCAAGGCACCGGACTCCTTGACCATGGCAATGTGTACAAGCACGAACCCTGCTTCAGATGATGTGGGGTCAAGACCATGCTCGAAAGCGCGGATGAGACGCAGGTTGTCGTACTCGAGACCCAACTCTGGATCTTCTAGACGATAGTTGAAGAGCGCGTAAGAGCCGGCATACTCCATGAAGGGCTTGAAGCCGGCACTATCGCGTTGTCATGTGATCAGCGCAGATACAAAATAAGAGAAAGGCGACTTACATTTCAGCAATCTTGACAATAGGTAACGCGATGTTGCGAGACAATGTCTGCCGTCCCAGTCCATAAGGCTCATCCCTCAAGAACCTCTCATGGCAAGGCTCCAGCAGGTATGCCGATGCGAGGAAAGAGTAGTCTCTGTACAAAGCGTTCATGACGACGAGGTCATCCCGATATTTATCTACCTGATCGGAAAGGTCTGGTAGTTCCTTGTCGACAGCGTCGCCGAAGGTGAAGTTCGCAAGAAGACCTGGCTCGCCCGAGAGTGTCTTGACCGGCATGCGTTGAAGCAAGGTCTCGACAGCATCAAACTCCTTGGGCAGTTTGAAGAGCGGTTCTTGACGAGGAAGGAACCCTCTGGTCTTGGAGACCATAAAGGCAGCAAGAGAATGGTCATCGGGACGAGTGTCCGTCATGACGGGAAAGTCAAAGGAAGAAACCATAATGGGTGGGTACTGCTGATAAAATCGACAAGTGCAAGACCGTGGACTTGGTAAAAATTGGTCGAATGTGTCGGTTGTGACACAAAGGAAAGAAGCCCTTTCGGCTTCCCGAATCGCGCTTATATCTCGAGGCCGGAAAGATCCCGTGGCCGGAATTGAAGAGACTCCAAAGAGATAAGGATACGTAATAGCACGATCACTCGACCAGCTTTTGTCCTTCACGGCCCGACGGAATCCTGCAATCCCCAGCCCTCGGAAGCACCATTGCCCAACTGTTGATGGACTTTTCCGCCCTGTTGACGACAAAGGTTACTCCCATCGCTGCCAAGACTGGTGACAAGAAATAGCTTACAGCTGACTGGCTGCGAATTCCGAGGGGTTTGGACTGAAGACCCCGTTGGGGAGTGTTCTTCCTGTGCCTTCAAAGAGTGGGTTGTTGGAGATCGGTGTGGGTGGTGAGATGGAGGTCATCTGACCGGCTCGTCGGTCGACCGTCGGGCCTACCGACTCATGTAGACCATCCACATCGTCGCTGCTACACGAGACGGCATCTCCTTATCTCTTCAGATGAATCCAACTCTTTCTTTGACCTGGATCGCTTCGAAAACATCGCAACGCGCGATACATTGTGAGCGCATGGTGAAAGATGATGTTAAGCTGATCATGCCTCGGGAGCGCAGCCTCGGTCGGTGCGATCAGAATAGCTTTTGAATGATATTCGATCTGATTTCCAACAACACTGTATGAGTCTAGATGAAACGAGGGATGATGGTTTTTGCTTCGATGAAGCTATCGTATGCGACCTCGAAGTCGTTTCCTCATCTCGAAGAAAATCGCGCTAGGCAAGAACGGGGTGTCGCTTGTCATCCAATGAAAACTCGAATGATAAAACCACAACGACCCGCCCTCCGCCCTTTCCATTTCCGCCATCGATCGCTTTACACCTCCTCTCAGGTGCTCGTGCAGCAGGACCGGATGCTTCAGAATAAACTGCATGAACACAGCTGGCTGGTAGCTCAGCCCTTCAAAGAATCAGGGAGGTCTGACTCTTTAGTCTCAGTGTTGAACGAGGCATGTCAGAGTCATCAATAAACTCTCTCTCTCTCTTTCTCTCTACGCATGTGTCTTTCCACGTCTCCTTGTCCAACTCAAACTTTGTGAAACACCGTTGGAAGGGTTCCGCGATACTTTACGCGTCTTCGCATGTTCTGTGACAACGCAGCCATGGAAGTCCCTGCGGCGGAATCGACGCTATACCCCAAAATCACGAACCACATCTCTGAGATCGTCAAAGCTCTCAGGTGGAAACTTCGTGACCCAGATGAACCTGAGAAGCCGGTGATGTTGGATTCGATACCGATTGTAGGAACAGTCAAGCTACACGGTATGTACCTAAGAAGCTGCACCCACGCATTTACGTGTCGTGGCCCTTTGTGGTATTTCCCCTTAGAGCCATGCTTGGTGATATCTGCTTATCGGACTGAGCTGACTCCAAGTTCAGGTACGCATGCCGACATCCTTGTCGGAACTGATAATAGCATCACGAAACAATCACGAAACAACACCGACTTGCGTGAGACGGTAGATAATTTCGACTTTGCCAAGTCTATGAACAAGCTCCAGCCAACGCTGCTTCATCTCCGCGATCGATTTGTTAGCAGGTGGAAAAGGTTGAATCCCGACACTGTATTAGACACCACTATCCCTGTCACAATTGCGGGAGAATGGATAGGTGGGAAGATACAAAAGGATGTTGCCATTGCCAAGCTCTCGAAAAGCTTCGTTGTTATTTCTGCAAAGATCAACGGGGCTTGGGTAGCGGACAACGCCTACGCTGACATCGAGGTACCAAAAGATGGCATTTATAACGTCTCTCGGGGAGGGTTCTACCACTCAATACTGTATCCCGACGATCCTCAGCGAACAATCGACGAGCTAGAGCCTCTAGCTGAAAAAGTCGCGGCGCGCTGCCCATTTGCCGAGTCATTCGATGTCGTCGGTGAAGGTGAAGGTTTAGTCTGGAAGCTCGTGCCCTATATTTCCGACTCAAAGTTGTGGTTCAAGACCAAAGGCGGCAGATTCAAGCCTACATTCACGCCTGCGCCGAAGAAGCTGCCTGTTGATCAAGAGGAGAAGAGGGAAGCCGCTGCGACGGTGGCGAAGATCTGGTGTTCGGAGATGAGACTGGAACAGGGCTGGGATTACCTCAGGGAAAAGGACATTGCGAGGAGTATCAAGGGCATCAGTGAGTTTCTGGGATGGGTGCAAAATGATATCCTGGTGGAAGAGAGGGGATATGTTGAGGACAACAATGTGGTGGAGGGGTTGTTGCGGATGGAGATTGTCAAGGTCGCGAAGCCGTGGTACTTGGGGAGGGTTGCGCGGGGTGTGGAATAGGCGGTTGATGATTTTCGATGAATACCGCACCTACAGGGTAATTCCAGTCAAACATCGGATCGGGATATATGCATGTGCATTTACGTCGGCACCATGCAATGTCAGCCTTTAGATTGTTCTTTACCTCTTACGCAAAACGTGCTCTTGACCTCCCGTTCTAGCGTTGAGCTAGCCTACTTCGACGCGCTTCGCACGCCGATCCGCTTACTTGCTTATACAGTATCGCCTTGTTCCCACTGCCTGAGTGGTCCGACATCCAGTTCACAAAGACCCCTTCTGAATACCTCATAGTACCCACTCAGCCTCGCCAGCCAGCCAGCGATAAGTCGATATGAGGCTAGTCTCTCTTACTTGTGCGGATGCACTTCAGTTTTCAATCCGCGGTTGGTCATCCCAATGCCCGTCAATTCGAAAAGACCGCTGTGTTCTGGGAAAGAAAAATTGGAGACGTAGGAAGCATGGTCTTTTTCGATATCGGACGTGGGGTGATAATGTGGTCCAGGGCGACGCTATTGCCCGAACAGGAAATCTTTCCAACCTCCAGCCGCGCCTACAATACCTGACCCACATATCCTGGACTCCGAGCGGTTTCCGCCCTGTCCTTATAGAAATCCACCACTATCTAACTTTATAAAATCTCCTCGATTCCACCTCTCATGAAAATGCAATCCAGCTTTACTGAATATTTCCCCGGTGTCGTCCAGCTGAACGGTGGCGACCAATCCAAAAGCTCCCGCACAAAGCTTAACCCCAAACAAGCCTTGTCCGCCCGCAGGACAGGCGCGCTTATGCACAGACCACCATCGATCATTGCACCTGCCCGCATTCCCTGTTCTCCCCGCCAAGCTCGGCGTCATATGTCAAGCAAACATCACCAACGCCTACCACGATCCCAAGTTCCGCAGGCCAATTCACCGCTCAAGTGCGCAATGAAGGCGAAGCTAGCCACCTTGATACCCAACATGCGCTGGATCCCGCACGACATCGAGAATGAAAACGAGCCCAGGGAGAAGCCTAAACAACGGTCCAAATCACCCTTCTTGTTACTGGGGATGACGAAGAAGAGTTCGGAGCCGAATCATGGCGCGCCGAGACGGCGAAAGTCAACGCTTTCGCTGACGAGTGTGCCCGATGAGGAATTGGATGCACGGACGCATTTGCAGGGGCAGAGCATGTTTTTTGCCATGTTGCCGATTGAGGTGAGGAAGATGGTGTATGAGTATGTTATGGGGGAGGAGACTGTGCATTTGACTTTGGGCGCGAAGAGGAGGTTCGGGCATTTCAAGTGTCCGAGGGATGGACAGGTGGTGCGTGGTGAGGAGAGTGCGATGGGGGGGGATTGTGGGTGTAGGGTGCTTGTTGGAGGGGCACAGAGTGGGAGGTTGAGTGGCGCTTGCTTGAGGATGTTGAAGTCGTGTCGGAGGATGTGAGTGCTGATATTGTTCTTGCATGGGTTTGGTGACATGTTTGGGGACCAGTGGCTGATTGATTGCGTTATAGGTACCGTGAAGCTGTTCCACACCTCTATACCCCACACACCTTTTCCATCCTCCACATAACACACCTCCTCTACCTCCCCTCCCGGATCCCCCAACCCCGTTTGAACAGCATCCGTACCCTACGCCTCCGTTGGACTCTCCGCGCCCTCCCCTACTTCCGACGTGGTACCTCGAATCGTCTTGCTTATCCTGAAGATACCGCGAATTGGGAAAAAGCTTGGGATATTCTGGCTAGTATGCGGGGGCTGCATGTCTTGAAGGTCGTGATCGTAGATGGTAGCAGGGATGACATTTGGGAAGCTCAATGGCTAAGTTTGGAGGCTACATTGTTGCAGGCGATGAAGAAGGTCAGGGTAGTTAAGAAGGCGGAGGTGGTGTTGCCGTATCCTAGTTGTAGGGTTGATTGGGATATGGAGGACGGGGTGGTGTTGAGGAAGCCGGAGCGAGATGTGGCGAATCAGGAGGAGTGAAGGGCAGTACTTTGGAAATACATATCTGTTGATGTTACCTATTTCAAACATGATAGAGAAGTCACTATTACGTCTCTTCACTGATCGCGACTAGCTCTGCCTCCTAAACTACAAGCACGATTTTTTTCCTTTCGCAAAAAGAGATCTAGAGAGCACAAGGCTCATATCATACCTGGAACAGGAGTCGAGTCGCAGCTGGATTTAGCGCACGGAAGAAATCTCGGTCTACTATGGTCATGTCAGGCGACGTGAATTGCATCTTACATACTGCATTACTAAAGGTGGTTAGCTAGCATGGCGCTAATCAGGCTCACCGCCATCCCGAATCGTGTTCACGCTACAAAAAGGTTCCCGTCCGACCCCGCAATCAGTCTTCTTTCAGTGATCCGGGAATTGTTCCGATAGTACCACAAGTTAAGAGGCCCAGCTCGGAGCTCAAATGAAAAATTCAATAGTAGCAATGGTGCCTAATCAACTTCTCGGGCACCATTTTACGGTTTATACACCGCTGCAGACGTAGGTGTGAACAATGACAATGAAAAACACGGAAGAGCTCGGGGGAGCTTTATGCACCCCGCAAGTACAATTAGCAAGGATAGAGAAGCTTAAGAACGACGAAATGACCGCAGATTCCATGTCACAAGCATTGTACGCGCAATGGAATGCAAATTCTTTGTCTTATGAATAACGATGAGGACCTATTTCATCATTGCCTTTGTGTTCGCGCTGACGGGGTGCATCGATGGTACTTCTCCCCCCACTGTATTCTCCCTTTCTGAATATTTACATACATAGCGCAATCCATCACCGCATCTGGAACCGAGCGAGTCATCCCAACCCTATCACCACAAGTAGACGCCTTACCCAGCTTGACACCAACAATACTGGACGACAACGCTCCAGAACCTCAAGAATGTCCTGGCTACAAAGCCTCCAATGTCGTTGAGAACGGTCACGGCTTCATTGCAGACCTAAATATCGCTGGCGACAACTGTCAAGCCTTCGGAAACGATATTTCAGCTTTAACCCTCGAAGTCTCGTATCAGTCTAAGCAGCGCCTGAGCGTGAAAATCTACCCCAAGGATATCAGGCCTGAACAACGTTCCTGGTACATCTTGCCCTCCGATATCGTAGACCAGCCCGAATGGGATGGGAAGACCAATGCCGGCTCAAGTGACCTGAAGTTCGATTGGAGTAATGACCCCACCTTTCAATTCAAGGTCTCTCGAGCCAGCAATGACGAGGAACTTTTCTCGACGTATGGGCATGTTATTGTCTATGAGGACCAGTTTTTGGAATTAGTCACCAATATGGCCAGTGTGGGTATTTGATCAAAAGATTCGTGTGAAGTGACTGACTAGATGACATTATAGGACTACAACATATATGGTCTGGCTGAGAATATCCACGACTTTCGACTCGGTAACAATTTTACGCAAACTTTCTATGCAGTAGACGCAGGCAACCCGATTGATGGCAATGTTTACGGTGTCATTCCATTCTACCAAGAGACGAGGTACCACGACGGAGCGGACACTACGTCTCATGGAGTTTATGGTCGCAACGGTAAGCTCAAAATTACATACAACGCGATAATTGCTGAAGTTCTCAGCTCACGGCCAGGAATGGTTGCTGCGTGAAAAGACTGTCACCTATCGAACCCTGGGCGGCAGCTTTGACTTTTATTTCCTTAGCGGCGAAAAGGAAGACGGAAGCTCTAGCGCTCTCGAAACCATTGCACAATTCCAATCACAGTGCATCGGTCTCCCCGCTATGCAAATGTATTGGACCTTTGGATTCCACCAAGCTCGCTGGGGATACGAGAACATTTCGGTAGTCCAGGCCGTTGTAGATGGATATCGAGACGCTAACGTGCCTCTCGAATGCCTCTGGAATGATCTTGATATCTACGATCTCTACCGTGACTTTACAAACAATCAGGTCACTTATCCACTACCCCAGTTTACCGAATTCGTCGAAAGCCTGCATGCCAACAATCAGTACTACGTTCCAATCATTGATAGCAACATATACATCTCAAACCCTGACAATGAAAGCGACACGTATGCACCGTTCGAAAACGGCGCAGTACAGGAGCTATTTATCCGCGATCCAACGACCGGAGATTTTTACTATGGCAACAACTGGCCGGGTTTTAGTGTTTGGGGCGATTGGTTGATTCCGTCTACCCAAAGCTGGTGGACCAACGAAATCGTGACCTGGCACAAGGGGACGCCATTCGACGGCATATGGATTGATCTCAGTGAAGCGGTGTCTTTCTGTGATGGTTCATGCGGAAATGGCCGACTGAGGGAGAATCCTGTGCATCCGCCATTCCTACTCCCAGGTGACCCACTGACGTTCGACTTCAACTACCCCGAGGAATTCAATGTGTCAAATTCCACCGAAGCATCTTCTGCAGCAGCCGCTTCATCTTCCCAAGCCGCCGCGCTCTCCGCATCTCCCATCCTTCCACCCGTGACGACAACCACGCAAGGCAGGACCGAGCCTACACCGGGAGTTCGCAATCTCAACTTCCCGCCGTACGTTATCAATAACGTGAAAGCTGGCCATGCTTTAGGTAAGAGCTCTATTGCGCCCAATGCTACGCACAATGATCAGTACAATACTACCGAGTATGAAATGCACAACTTGTATGGATTGCAGATCTCGAATGCGACGTATCATGCTCTGCTTGAACTGTTCCCCGGTCGCAGGCCATTCACTGTAGGCCGAAGTGTTTTTGCCGGGAGTGGTAAGACGACAAGCCACTGGGGGGGTGATAACACGAGTACGTGGGGTAGCATGTTCTTGTCTATCTCACAAGCTCTCACCATGGTATGTTCGGTTCCTCATCATGTGAACAGACACTGACTGTATGCAGATGATGTCTGGAATTCCAATGTTCGGCGCTGATACATGCGGCTTTGCGCGAAACACCGACTACCAACTGTGCTCTCGCTGGATGGAACTAAGCGCTTTCTTGTAAGTCCAGTTCGTTCATCTGTTCGAAGTCGTCACTGACTCCACTAGTCCATTCTACCGTAATCACAATGTTCGAGCCACCATCGGCCAAGAAGCCTATCACTGGTCCTCAGTCGCTGAAGCCTCCCGTCGCGCCATTGCCGTGCGCTACAGCTTGCTCACATACATATACACGCTTTTTTATTACGCCCATACCAGAGGCGAAGCTGTAATGCGTGCTATGGCCTGGGAATTTCCCAACGATTCGTCTCTTCGCGAGGCATACGCGCAGTTCATGCTTGGTCCATCCATCCTCGTTACTCCTGTGCTCGAACCGAATGTAGACTTCGTGCGTGGCATTTTCCCAGGAGTAGGTGATGGTGAAAGATGGTACGATTGGTACACGCTCCAGGAAGTACAGGCCGGTGCTGGAGAGAACGTCACGTTGAGTGCGCCGCTCGAGCATATCAATGTTCATGTGAGAGGTGGCAGTATTCTTGCGCTTCAAGATCCGAGATATACGACTACAGAGACGCGGAATTCGCCGTATAGTTTGCTGGTGGCGCTCGACGACGATGGGGAGGCGATTGGGAGTCTGTATCTTGATGACGGTGAGAGTCTGGTTCCGAATGCGACAAGATTGGTAACAGTGAGTGATCCTTTCACTTTCTTCCGTACTGCCCAATGACTAACATTGATGTTTAGTTTAGCTTTTCTGGTAATTGCCTCGAGTACTCCTCCAAAGGCTCGTACCATGCTACACAGCCCCTTTCTAACATTACTATCACTGGACTCAGCCGGCCGCAGAATGGCTATAAAGGCAAGAGACATAAGATTTGGGGCCGTGATTGGGGACATGGTGGTCGTGGTTGGCAGCAGCAGTCGACGATGCAGTACGGTGGCAAGAATTGTGATTCTTACAGGCTTGACCGATCATACGATGATGGTGTGTTGAAGGTTGGTAACTTGGAACAGCACACTAGTGGTGGGGCTTTTGAGGGCGATCTAACCCTATGCTTCTAGCAGGGAGGGTGATTTATTTAGGAATGAGAAAAATCTTGTTGGGCTGGAAATCGACCTTTTCACGATATGGCTAGGTCCTAGCTTAGTTGCAAACTCGCATGTCACAACAGCGCTTCGTTGTTTGCTTTGCACAATGATTAAATCAAGGTTCGCGATTGGAATTCTGTATAGACTCATTGTTCATGTTAAAAAACTGTTTTCACTCATTGTGAACAACGCACTTAATATGATACAAAAGACCAACAAAGTCTTCTATACAACCCTGTCACAAAAGTCAACCTCAACTCTCACCCAGCTGTATCCAATCAAATCACCGTTTTCTAAATGGTACACCATACCAGCAGCGACCCCGGAGCGGTCAAAACCTTCATCAAAGCTACGCACGGAAGATACATTCCTGTCGGGATCGCCGGCCAAGGTAAGAGCGGACAAGCTTGGTACGCACTTCAGAAGAGCTTGGCCAAAAGTTCCATCGGTACTAGTAAGGCTAGGATCCCCACCCTCCGGGCTGAGATCTGTGTGGTCAAGGTCTTCGTTGGAGAAATTCCCGACTTCGTAAAGAAGACTAAGAAGCTACCCTTCTTCGACGAGATCGACCAAAAGCTCGGACTTACGGAGTCGCATCTAGACACCAGCGACAGGGAAATTGCTACACTGTTGCAAATCAAAAGCCATCCAGGCTCCGGTACTGGTCGGTTCCCTCAGCTAATCGAAGCACTCACGCTCTCAGAAGCTGAAGTAGGCATGCCAGCATGGGTATCTATGAACGCCATCCGTGGCTTTCAGTTGTGTGAGCTAACATTCTTTGCTATGAGGTTGAAAAACTGTCCCTTTCCAGAGGCTCTTGTCTACCACATCTTTGTCCAGCTCATGGAAGCCCTCGAGTTCCTACACAACCAAAACCCCTCCATATCAAAGACCGACATACAAGCTGTCAACATAATGGTCGATCCCACAAATTCCGAAATCCCTGGCCTTCCAAACTTCGTATTCATCGATTTTGGAGGCAGCAAGCTCAATATCAAAGATCACACGAAAATGTTGGAGCGAGGCGCTTTCTACCGCGAGATCCATCGTTTAGCCACGAGAAACCACGTCTGCAATCCCGAAGTGCCTGTGGGGGAGAAATCCCGTCTTCAACATGACATCTGCCGCTCTCACGACAAAAACTGGAAGGACTTCGTGAAGGCCCTGGATTTGAACTATGTTGAGCTGACAGATATTTTCACCACGGGCATGCCATTGATAGGCCTAGGGCAGGATCAAGATCTACGACCAGGAGGACATTTGTTCGAGATGGCGAAGGTGGAGCGAACTGGTGTAGATAATTGGAACCGCGCTGTTATCGAGGCTTTGGTGACGGGAGCAGCGGGGGAAGATCGATTTCCTACTGAGGATGAGGTTCTAGCGGCTCTTGTTGCGGATCAGAAGAGGGATGGATAAATTTGCCTATGACAGATATTGCATGAGTGGACTTCATACTAATTGCAACTGCTATCTTACTGGAGAAACTATGGAATTCTGAATATACTGAAGATCTCGTGTATTATTGCTGGGCTGAAATACTGTAGGTGTCCGTACGAGGTAACATCTGATGTCTGTACGGTCATGTGACGGCTACTCTCACATGACCAGAGCACCGTGCGCAACCGTTTCAGGTTGCGTATATCCTTTCATCCCACCCGTGCGTAGATAGATCCTCTTTACACGGAATTGATCAATCATCTTTGTCACCACCTTGAGCGCGCGCATACCGTGATAATCCACCGTGATTACCACAAAGCCCATTCAACAGTAGGTTCTTTATCACAGACCGTGGACTGGATCCGATCTCACGCAAAACAATGCAATGATTTTTCATGCATCAATCGTTCCTGCAAACATCCTTCCATAAATAATGACTTTTAAATTGATTTCATCTCACTATTCCTAGACTTCAGTTGAGTAGACTGCATGCGATACTTGCAGCTTTCTTTCCCGTATTGGAGTAATCATTGTTGGGTCAGCTTTGAGGCGTCTTTATTCAGAGGCCTCATCCTCCAAAAATATCGGACTCTGGACCAGCAATTCTTCCGCACTAAGAAGCCAAAGATATGTACTGCGCGCACTGTTCCGACTTGAAGCTGTTTCGTCCGCGTTCAGCTCTTTTCGGGGCAAAATTGACAGATCCACACAGCACCTGTTGCCGTATTCTCAACACCTCACCGCTCAATGATATCGCCGCTCTCCTTCTCTTTCCAGTCCAACCCTTCTTCCAAAATCTCCAGATTCCTATCAACATACCATTTCAGTCCGAACATTGCAAAAACACTCCCCACAGCGAACGCAGCTGCCAGCGGAAACCCAACAGGATACCTAGGCGAATCGCTGGTCCTCCAGACACGCAGTGGAATTGTAGAATGCCCTACATAAACCAGTGTGACCGCTGTTCCTACCAAAATAGACCTCGCTTCGGGTTCTTTCCTTAATATCTCACCTAGCCAGGCGAGCAGCGCATATCCCCAAGCTGAAGTCGCATATGTTAAGAAGTAGAAAGTCATAATAACACTTCTTCCGTTAGGCCATCCCGCGAGCACTCCTGTGGCAATAAGCTGGAGCATAGCAGCTCCACACGCCACCTGCCACCTCCACTTGCGCCAGTCTGAGAGCGCATTGAGTCCAATGTTACAAACGATACTGATAGAGTAGCCGATCAGCGGGATCAGATTGACGGTATAGGTGCTGTATGTTGCTGCTCCGTCCGGTTCCTTCAGTCCCTTGAGGTAAAGTAGAATATACGAGTTCGCACGCTGACTCCAAGCGAACTGCAAATACGCCGTCAGAAAAAGGTATGTAACAGGCGATCTTGCCAACGACCTCAGCCTCTTTCCGAGAACCTTCCTCGAAATAAATTCAGCCGTATCAATGCCTGCATCTTTCATCCTCTCCCTCGCAATATCTCTCTCCCCCCTCGTCAAATACACAACTCTTGTTGTCCGTGGAGAATCTGGAATAATCAAAAAGCCCACAATACCCCAAAACATAGTCATAATCCCTGAAACAATAAACAACCACTGCCAGCCTCCCAAGCCACCTCTCCCATCCAGGTTCTTATACAATGCCGCTTGCAGCACACCCAAAAACATATTCCCCGCCACACCACTAACCCCAAAAATTGCTAATCTCTTCCCCAACTCACTAGGTCCATACCAATTAAAAATCAAATTAACAATACCAGGCCAACTCGTCGCCTCAAAAACACCCAAGAAAAATCTCAACGCAAACATTGTCCTCGCATCAGGCGATTTATACATACATAGCGTCAACGCCCCCCATATTGTCTCGCAGAGGGGAAGAAAGAGAGACGGTCGAATTCGGGTTTGGATCAATTGGGCGGGGACAATGAATAGAGCGTAGCCAATGCTGAAGTAGGTTGTCAATTCTACGAGTTCATTGCCATAGAGGGAGAGAGATTCGCGCATGCCGGAAACGTATGCTGCGGTGGTGGCGGATTGGTCCATGTCTTTGAATAGGCCGGCTATGAAGGCCCACGATAAGAGGAGGCAGTCGAGTTTTAGGACGAGGATATGGTGGGGGTCGCGGAAGTAGGGGATGAAGCGACCGAGCCAGGGGGTTTCGTTGTAGGTGAGCTTCTCGGAGTTGTCCTCCATATCGCTGGTTGAATTGAACGCCATATCCACTGTTCAGTGGATGCTTCCTAGTTGCTCTATATCATAATGTAGAAGGAAGAAGCTATTGATATACCACAAGTTTTAGACTTCGCTATCAGCCGTGTGTGGGGCCGATGACTTCCATCATACCTACTTCTCATGTCGCAATTGCAACTAGCAAACATCATTTTTGTCGACTCGAGACAAGGTTTGTGGCGTATAGCGCTATAGATAAAAGATAGATTGTATGCTACACGGATTACTCCGGATAAACAAGGCCCTTCAGCTACCACAAGGAACACCCACTGCAATACAGCGAGAGGTTTCTGTAATTACAAGCTATCGTTAAAGTCACTGGGACGAAAATAAATACCAAGCAACTAACCGACGCCAAACAAAAACCCTTTTAGGGAAAAGGTACGGACTGTAGTAATGGCAATTATGCGCACGTCTTTGGGAGCGCGAATGTCGTCATGACCAAAAGTGGCATTAGCGAGACCCAAGCCGATTCGCGGCGTTGCAAGCCCCGTATCTATCATATCTATATCATAACACCGTACCCAAGATTCTCAGGTTCTTTCCAAAAAAACAACGTGTGTTATTTATTTACCGCTCCCAGCACAAAATGACTTCAGCTCCCTTATACCCATCTTACCTCCCCACTAGACCCGAAGGCTTCACAGCAACTATCAACGTCCCACCCTTTGAAGCAGCAGAGCCCGGACTCAGAGCCGATCCTTCCAAGCCAAACTTACTGAAGGCTGGAGCACAATTGAGTAATATCACTCCGAGGATCGGCACTGAGATTAGAGGTGTTCAGATTAGTCAGTTAACGGCTGATGGCTTGGATGAAATTGCTTTGCTTGCTGCGGAGCGTGGAGTTCTTGCATTTGTATGTGAAATCGTTACGTGAAGGAATAGGAAGAGAAAGGAATGAAGAGAGTATAAAGGGATAGATGTTCGATGGCTGACTGTTGGAAAAGAGAGATCAAGACTTTGGAGATATTGGATTTGACAAGCAACGCGAGATCGTGAGACACTATGGTCCTCTCCACGAGGTAAGTTATTACACATTAAAGCACCAGACTCTCTCCCGGACCTAATCATGTAAATAGCACCCTACTATGGGTTACCCTGAAGGAACAGGCCCAGAATTTCACGTGGTATACGCCGATAAAGACGCGTAAGTCCCTCTCCTTCTTCTCCGTCTTCTCCGTCTCCTCCATCGCTTCATCTCCCTTACTCAAGCTCATACAATCAACAGGGGCAATCTCCGCACCCTGTTAGGCCTCCGCACAACCTACGATCTCTGGCACGTAGACCAAACATTCACTCCCAATGTGCCTAGCACAACATTCTTCTGGGTGCTAGAAATGCCCGCCTCAGGTGGCGGCGACACAGCATTCACCTCCTTAACCAGCGCCTACACTGCTCTCTCATCCTCTTTCAGGTCTCTGCTCCGTCTTCTCCGCCTCCGCCACACCTCTGCCTCTATTGGAGAAATCGCCCGTGTGGGTACCGAGCGCGCGTTACGTGAAGCTGTTAACACGACGCATCCGCTAGTTATTGAGCACCCTGTGACTAAACAACCGAGTCTTTTCGTCAACCCGACCATTGCGCGCAACATTGAAGGGCTCTTACCTCAGGAAAGCGAAAATCTTTTGAAATTTTTGCATGAGCATATTCGGAGTTTGGATTTTAGTTGTAGAGTCAAGTGGGAGAGGGGGACTGTGGTGGTTTGGGATCAAAGGGCTGCTGCGCACAGTGCTGTGCCTGATTTTTCGGATAAGGAACGGAGGCATATGGTCAGGATGATTCCTTATGGGAGTATCCCGCAAGCTTTTAGTGGTGGTGAATAGTGACGTAGTTGGCGCTTATCATAACACTGATTGAATTTTGAAGTGGTTGAAATCTGACGGGTGCTCGTTAACGATGCAATGCTAGGGGAGAGTCATACAGTACCAGGTCAAAAGATTTTTTGCTCGGGCGAGAACACTCAAATCTACAAAAAGACACATAAGTCATTATTGTATAAGCTATAGTTAAGCAACTGAGTAAGCTTATCAAGCTCTTTTTGAAACACAGCTACGCTACTAAGGCCAGGTAAGTAGCCCGCGTAAACGCCTACAGTGTTAACTTCCACCATGTCGAGGCATTGCAAACCCTTAGTTTTCCCAGATAAGATAAATCATGTTGATTGTCCCACTTGTTATGTGCAGCAAGTTGGGTGCTTTTACTAGTCACTATGGCAACAGGCATAGATTATAATATACAGAAGGCATTGAGCTATTGGAAAAGGCGGAGATTTAGAAGTCTGGCAATCTTTCATGGGACGTATAATGATGATAGCATCATCGTAACTTGGCCAAAAGACTATCTTCAGGAGATACTGAGCTTCGCCATGGACGTCTCGTGGCTATCCTCCCCACCTTTCACGTCCCTCGCCACATCCTGGAATTTTTCCTCCATCCACGCGATAACAACCATGAAAGTTTCAAGCCACTCTAAATCAACAGTCTTATGTGGACGATGTGTATGACATGATTTTCTGTCCTCATCAAGGTGTTGCATTTGAAACAACCACGCCTCGTCAGGCTTCTTCGGTGCCGGAATGATCCTCACTACTGTATCCATCCATTTAGGCTCATTCTCGACCAGAAACTTGCACTTTCTCGCGATATCTGGTGAGAAAACAGGCTCCGATAAGTCATGCTTACGCAACACTGCCCCAAAAAGCCACATGGAGGAATTGTACGGAACTAGGCACGGAAAGGGATAGGCGAAGGTGTAGTGGTACGGCTCCGCATTGATCCAACCAGTGTTCGCAGCTTTCATTACCAGTAGCTTGGCCTCAATGCGCATGCGTTTTGGCACATGCTTTTCGTTCCTACGCGGTGACTGAGGAGCGAAAGGCATCTTTAAATGGTAGGGATGTGCGTCATAGAGGTCTGCTAGTCGATTGAGCTCGCCAGCCAAGGCCGCAGCTCTCACCCGGCGCAGGTCCTGGTATATATCCACGAATGTTAGAAGGTTGTTGATGGAGAATTTCGGGTCGAGCCTTCTCCTCGTGAGAACTGACACCTTATCGGTTCCATGGGCGCGCTCCAGATCTGCGGTCCATGGCGCGATGACGCTGGAAAAAGTTAGTAAATTTCCTCTGGGGGGAACTGGTCAGTTTTGCATACTCGTCATACGACTCCTTGAATGACCGTCGAGTCGTTTCGCTCACGATGATAGCGAGTTCTCTTTGCCAGTGCTGGATTACGATTTCAAAATCCACCAGTCGGTCTTGAACAGTCTGCAAAAGGTAAGTCAATCTTGCCTATGAATAAGTTAGGGCATGACGTACCTGCGCCATCGATTCATGGAACGGGTCTCCATACCAATAGCGTTTGCGAATTGAGCAAGCGTTCCGTTCAGTGTAGATGTAGGTTCGTCGTTCAGCCCGAGCCCAGTCAGTGCTCTTGTAGTGGAGGAACGACCAAACTTTTCGATTGAAGACATGCGATGGGTCGTTTTTATGCTTTGGATACTTGAAGCACAGAGCTTTCACCTGGTCGGAAGTCAGTAAATTTCGTCGCGGGGTACTTCAGTATGAAGAATTCGCACACACTTGATCAGTTACAAGCAGGAATTTGCGCAACTCCGCTGCATTTCTGCCTCGGAAGAATTTCCCCCATGGTGAAGGGCTGTTCTCGATTGACCAGGTCAAATTCGATCCCGCGAGTTTCGACAGGCGGATGACCTGTTCAAATTCAAGCTCGACAAGAACTCCCTCATGCAGTTCACAGGGCAAATTCTCGAGATCGGCCCCAATCCGCTGGAAGCGTCGAGTCGGTGGCAGATGCAATTGTGGGATGCTCATAGTGCCTTTAGATGTAAATATTTGCTTTGAATTGTGTTAATCAGGAGATGGTAAGACTTTTAAGGCTTGACGTAGAGTCAAGTAGTTCGGCACAGAGCGCTGTCCTGGATCAGATTGAGTAAGAAAAACGATTGAGTTCCCCAAGACCTTAAGCAAGGAGGAGAGTTGGAAGCACGGGTGTTGAATTTTTCATATGACAGGCGCCCTAAATACAGTTTTGTGACTCAACATCCATTTGTCCTTAGGCAACCATTGCAGCTGCAGGTTATTGGGGCGTAAGTAGTGGTTCCAACTTAATCTCTTCGGGCTAGCTTGTTACTTTAGTAGGTCTAGTCTTTCTGCAATAGTTTATATGTCAACGCTATATTTTCTGAGGATGTAGCTCAGCCGACCACGCTAATAGCTTGGCCTACCAACGCTAGTTAGTAAGCTTAGTGGGGCTTAGTCGTGTTAAAAACTAAGTAGTCGCCTTACCTCCACCCTAGTCAGATTACTAACTTTCTACTAATCCTATTATATTTAGCTAGGAATATAACTGTAATATGTTCCTAATGTCACGCCCATCTACGTCGGAAAGGGCCAGGAACCCGCCCGGAGCCTACCCGGCCCGGCGGCTTACCTGTCCCATCACGCGACATACCTCTGTCACGTGATACCTAGTATATATTACTACTCTACCTAAGCCCTAAGTAATCGCTTAAGGATTTGTCTTATCTCTGGCTGAATACTATCCTTTTACTATCTCTTTACTCTCGCCTTCCTACTACTTAGTATCCCCTTACAATTTGAATCCTTCCTACTCCTTACCGGATTGTAGTCGGGCAAAAGTGATAGAAAGCAATAGCTAACAATATTTACCTTATTACCTATAACTAAGTACCGAGCACTCCCTGGGTACTTCACGAACAATAGCTGGTTTATTATAAAATCTCAGGGGTAGAACTAATAATCAGCCCCTGAGAGGCAACCCACGCCTACTAACGGCGGAGGTGATTAATAACTAGCCTACTAAGAGAAGTAACACCCTTTTAGCTAGGTTCATCACAGAGGAAATTAAAGAATCTAATAATAATAACTAAGTAGGGGATTATAAGAACCCTTAATAGAT
>JAGQEM010000225.1:0-49498 GCA_019202945.1 Corynespora olivacea
AAGGCGCGTACGAAGGGTTGATTCTGGTATATTATACATACTAGCTAGCTTACGCATTGATAGCTGAGGGTTTAATTAAAAAGAGGTAATTGCGAGGCCTATTCAGCCTTCTTTTAGAAGCTTTTGAGCGTGTGGTTGTGACGGCATGGTTGATGGGAGAGATAGTGAGTGACGCGTCTTGGTGGGGTGCGCAGCTTACTGATATGCGCAGCTTACTGATAAAACACGTTACACGTGCGTAGCTTACTAAACTCCCTCCAAATATTTTATCTTTCAAAAATACACTCTAAAACATCACTTTACTGAGCGCGGCCTAGTTTAATGGATGGCGCCTTGATCCTGCAGTGCGACACCGATTATCGCTTAGTGTGGAGTTATTGGGGGCCCAAGTAACACTTATCGGGGGCCTGGCTAACGTCTCCCGTATATGTAGGCTACAGTCCCCCCCCCCCCCCCCCCGGCTAAAGTGCGTAGCGTCGAATTCTAGCCAATCCCATCTTTAGGAAAAACCACTTAGAGGGCCGTAAGCGAGGTATTCTACTTATTTTGGCCCTATCACGATCCGTTGCAAGGGTAAAGCAGGGTTTCCAACCAATAAGGAGGCGAAAGTAAGGATAATTCGACGCTACGCACTTCACCCGGGGGATGGGGGGGGGACTGTAGGCGACGCTTGTGTGACATTGTGTTGGACAAAAGGCAACCAAGATGCTGACAGCGCAAATCTAAAAAGACTTGTCTGAAGGCCTAATTTTGTACGACCTGAGGACGTCTCCTTCTTTGCGGTGATCACCTTTGGATCCAAATACCGGAGCACCATGAGTTTTGATACGAGGAATCGCCGGCGGTTTCTGGCCTTCTGTATCGCTTGCGTCCTTCTACTCACGATAGGTGCCTTCGTGAATGTCGGTTCAGGCGCACCCACACCACCCCCGCCCAGGGGATCGAAACCGAGCGCACACTCATCGTCGAGCGGTCAGGTACTTTTGAGCGATGTTGGGGATCCAGAATCTCAGTCGCAAGAGTGGGCGAAGGGCTTTAGTCGTTATGGGCTCACAGCGACGCAATGTTCTTCCGAGTTCAAGAGTTTGTTCCATGAGATCGAGCGCGCCGTCGCATTTAGGAATAAGATTGGAAATGTGAAAGAACGAGATATCGATCTGGACTGGAAACCCGAAGGTGCAGTGAGGGCGATGATTTACAATCAAAAGGTGGCTCTCCTGGATATTCTCTAGTAAGATGGAGGCCTGTAAAGCCGCATTGCTGACCTAGTGCCTAGCTTTACGTCCTCGAGTCGAAGATCAATGATGGTTTTATGGTTAGCCGTGCACTTGGTACGCTCCATCAAATCGACCGCGCTGTCGCGACAAGCCCAGAACCACTCCCGAATATCGAATTCTCTTTCGTAGTTAGTGATTTTCCGGATATTGAACACCAGCATCATACGTTTTGGTCGCTTTCACGGCTGGCGATAGATGAGGAGATGTGGCTCATGCCGGACTTTGGATACTGGTCGTGGCCATTGGATTTAGTAGGAAACTACGAGCAAATCCGCGCAGAGATCAAAGCGAACGAGGTGGAGTGGGAAAAAAAGGTCCCTAAGGCGCTGTGGCGTGGCGCTATTAAGACAAACAAAGTCCGGGGCTCGTTGATGAGAGTGGCGCAGGGGAAAAGCTGGGCTGATATCCATGAGGTAAAGTGGAAGAACCGCACCGATGTTGCGGCAGGTTCTGCGGGTTTGGCTTTGTCTATAGTAGATCATTGCGGCCACCAGTTCCTTATACACACTGAAGGTATGTTTGCAATCGTCATGTTTCTGGATCGTGTATGCAATAGCTAAATCAGACTTTGTAGGGCGAAGTTACTCTGGCCGTGGCAAGTATCTCCTCAACTGCGAATCGATAACGATAATGCATAAGAGCGAATGGATCGAGCCACATCAAAGCGTACTTGTGCCATCTGGACCAGACCAAAATTTTGTCCAAGTCGAGCGCGACTTCTCTGATCTTGAATCCAAGATACAGGAACTACTAAAGGACTCCCAACTAGCAAAAGCAATCGCACATAATAGTGCAAAGACCTTCCGCGACCGATATCTTACACCCGCTGCACAAGCTTGTTATTGGCGCCAGTTGATCCGCTCTTGGGCTGAAGTGAGCTTTCACCCGAAGCCCTGGGTGCTCATTGATGGAAAGAAGCAGCTGAGAGGCATACCGTTCGAGACTTTTGTGTTAGTATTACGCATACAACCGAGAGGTTGATAAGATGTAGCTAATTCGATGCAGCATACAAGCCCTCGAGAAAGATGATATTCACTGTCTCCTGTAGAAAAAGCTGTCACTACAACGTTAGCGGTCGAGGCTCGGAGGATAAATGTACACAATAAGCTAACAAGAGTTGACTGAGAAGGAATGTACATCTTAGAAAGGATTTTAAAGGTATCTATGTAAATTAAGTTTTGTTGCCTGTGTACGAAAGCTGATTTTTTTTCTTGCTCCCGGACATGTTTGAGTTGAACGTGATCGACGTCGATGAGCACATTAAACTATGTTAACAGGCAGTGGGTGTGGTATAGTAGGAATATTAGCTACCTTGGCTAGCGTTAGCTGAGTGCATGCCGATAACCTCACTAAATGCCGGTGGCGTGAAGACTGTTGGCGCACGATGTACCCCAAAGTACCACTGTAACAAAGTCATCTATGTGGCAAATATTTTGATGGTGGCAACAGCGCACTTGTAAGGAGGACGGCCGAGCCACTCTGGCCCTGACCTTACCGCGGAAGGCATTAGATTTTAGAAGTTTATGTAGACAAAGTAAGGTTGTGATGCGTAAGCACTACTGGAAATCTATAGTGGGTATTACAAGCGGGAACGCGCTGGTGGCTAGATTAGATCCTTAAAGAGTTGAGTTAGATAACATCCCGCAGGATTAGAGCTCCGCAGCTACATAAACGCCCTTGTAAACTGCGTCTCTGCATATGGCGGTGCTGCTTTCTTCAACGAGTTTATGGCCGAGATGAAGTGCCTGTGAGTTCATCGCATTCTATTCCAAGAGTACGTCACCAATGTTCTTGACACATAGTATGGACTTCTGGAAGGCTCTCATCTTCGCACAGACCTTCATATACTGCTGCTATCCAACAACTGGCATGGTTGTGTATAGTGTTCAACCAGGGGATTCCCTTCACTGCTTATACGTGGCAGTCAGTTGGCAATGCTTTCTCGCTCATATCAGCCTTGAAAGCTGGGGTCGTATTACCCACTATCTCTTAGTGACATCAAATTGCGAGAAGGGAAGGTATAGAGACAAAGTGTTTTTGAGACTACGTGACACTCGTACATGGATTGATGCGCGAAGCCTTAAGCAATTACTTCCAAGTGCAAAACGTGGTTTGGATTCACATTTGCATATCGAGGATGTGCTGTATTCTACAATTACGTGCCTGAAAGCCATGCGCACGCATTCACGTACTTGCTCAAGTCCGCGCGATGACGAAACACTGCGTCAATAATGAGTTTGCAAGCTATAAATACTATATACAATGGCCTCCATCCTACTCTCTGTATCTTTAGCTTGTTCAGGTATAACAGAAAGAGCAGCTAGCAGTCGATTATGTGGTATTTGACCTCCCTGACAACGTTGCAATTCGTAAATAACAAGCACCAGTATCGAACTCTCGATCCTTGCCAACCGGCACAACCTCAAAGTTGATGACGATCATCGTTTGGTCCGCGGCAAGAACGGCAAAGCAATCGGCAAGGGACGCCGAAAGCGAAGGGCTACAGATGGCCAGCGTCAACAGCAATCCAGCGGAAGCCGTGTCAAGCCATCTTTGAGAGGCCAAGATAACCGCACAGTAGGTGGTATCGACACAGAAGACCCACAAGCTTGGCGTCGAGCCAACGGTGCGCGACCTCCAAATTCGAAACCAATCACGGGAAAGAGAACGGAATGTAACTAATTTGGCCGTTGAGAGATACAATAATCAGAGCGACCGATTTCAAAACAGAAGTACATGTACGAAAGTGTTCACATTGGTATCGACTGTCCTTTTCTACTTCAATGATATGGTTCCCCCTCGGAACTATGTGAGTATCCTCTTGTCACGGCCGACTGCTCCGTCCATGGTATTCGGATCCCATTCGATGCCACGGAGAGGATGGGGAGTGGCAAAGGAGGCGGAGGTGCGAGAGCCGAGGATGCGGTGGTGCAGGGGGGGTCCCTGCACCCTGCCAAGCCCTTCGAGATGTTTCCGAGCGAGACAATTTTTCTGGGAGCATACATCGTCACCTCCTTCCTTCCCATCCTATCCTCTCCCATCAATCCATCCGTCTCCTTCCCGTTCCCGTTCTCGTTCCCATTGCATTAATCGGAGTCTGGGGGCACTGCTTGAACGTCGCCACTTCTCCGTCATCCTCTCACACATTCACGATGCAGCGCGCATTCGCATCCCGGGCGCGGTCGTCCGTCCTGAACTCGAGCTCCAAGCTCAGGGCCTCGAGCTTCAATCTCCAGCAGCAGAGGTTCGCCCACAAGGTAGGCCATTCGTCTGTATAGGAGGAGCTGCAGCTGACCGGCCATGCACAGGATCTGAAGTTTGGCGTCGAGGCCCGTGCCTCTCTCCTCAAAGGTGTCGACACGCTCGCAAAGGCGGTATCAACGACACTGGGGCCCAAGGGCAGAAATGTCCTGATTGAGTCAAGCTATGGCTCGCCCAAGATCACAAAGGGTGCGTGGCCCGTGGCGACCGAGTTCGGCGACGATGGCTAATGGATGATAGATGGTGTGACCGTCGCAAAGGCCATTACATTGAAGGACAAGTTCGAGAACCTCGGTGCCCGTCTGCTCCAGGACGTCGCCTCCAAGACCAACGAGGTCGCCGGTGACGGTACCACCACCGCCACTGTCCTCGCCCGCGCCATCTTCTCCGAGACGGTCAAGAACGTGGCCGCCGGCTGCAATCCCATGGACCTGAGGCGAGGAACGCAGGCCGCCGTTGAGGCTGTCGTCGAATACCTCCGTGCGAACAAGAAGGAAGTCACCACCAGCGAGGAGATCTCGCAGGTCGCCACCATCTCCGCCAACGGCGACACCCACATTGGCAAATTGCTCTCAAACGCCATGGAGAAGGTTGGAAAGGAGGGTGTCATCACCGTCAAGGAGGGCAAGACCACCGAGGATGAGCTTGAGGTCACCGAGGGTATGAAGTTCGACCGCGGTTACATCTCTCCCTACTTCATTACCGACACCAAGGCCCAGAAGGTGGAGTTCGAGAAGCCTCTGATCCTGCTCTCCGAGAAGAAGATCTCTGCAGTCCAGGACATTGTCCCGGCCCTTGAGGCTTCCCAGCAGCTCCGCCGCCCTCTCTTGATCATTGCTGAAGACATTGACGGTGAGGCTCTCGCCGTCTGCATCCTCAACAAGCTTCGTGGCCAGCTCCAGGTTGCTGCCGTCAAGGCACCCGGCTTCGGTGACAACCGCAAGTCCATCCTCGGCGATCTTGCCGTCTTGACCAACGGTACTGTCTTTAGCGATGATCTCGACATCAAGCTTGAGAAGTGCACTGCTGACATGCTCGGCTCAACCGGTGCCGTCACCATCACCAAGGAGGACACCATCTTCCTCAATGGCGAAGGAAGCAAGGACTCGGTCGCTCAGCGCTGCGAACAGATCCGCGGCGTCATGTCCGACCCAACCACGTCCGAGTATGAGAAGGAGAAGCTCCAGGAGCGTCTTGCTAAGCTCTCTGGTGGTGTTGCCGTCATCAAGGTCGGCGGTGCTTCCGAGGTGGAGGTGGGCGAGAAGAAGGACAGGATCGTTGACGCCCTCAATGCTACTCGCGCGGCTGTTGAGGAGGGTATCCTGCCCGGTGGTGGAACCGGTCTCCTTAAGGCTGCTGTCAACGCTCTTGACCAGGTCAAGCCCGCCAACTTTGACCAGCAGCTTGGTGTCACCATCGTCCGTAACGCCATTACCCGGCCCGCCCGGACAATCGTCGAGAACGCTGGCGGCGAGGGCTCCGTCATCGTCGGCAAGCTCATGGATGAGTTTGGCAAGGACTTCAACAAGGGTTTCAACAGCGCCAAGGGCGAGTATGTTGACATGATCGCTGCCGGTATCCTCGACCCCTTCAAAGTTGTCCGAACTGCTCTTGTCGACGCCAGCGGTGTTGCATCACTGCTCGGCACTACCGAGGTTGCCATCGTGGAGGCGCCCGAAGAGAAGGGTGCTCCCGCCGGCATGCCTGGCGGCGGTATGGGCGGCATGGGCGGTATGGGAGGAATGGGAGGCATGGGCTTCTAAACGACTGAAGCGCCTCGACGACCTCGCTCCTAACATTCTAAACACCCCCTTCCACTATACCCTCTTTTAGTACTCGAGTCCTTTCCCTCCGGCGCTGGTTTTGTGCATGATAAAATTGGGTTGGTACTCCACTCCTCTTCCCCCCCTGTTTTAATCACATTTGGACAAAAGCGGCATGTACAGCATTGTTGGATTATTTAGCCTTGTACTATATCATGTGTATGTAGAGGTGCGCAGGCGGGGAGGGCGAGTTGTAGAAACGAAGGAATGTCAGAAGTGGACCACTCTTGTTTTTCGTCGTGTCTTTGACCTGGGGTGAATGAAATGGAAGAGCTGAGGTGCCGACAAGCCGGGGTGGTTGCTGTGGCAGTGTAGCCTAGCGTTCGGCGTGGGAACAACCAACAACCCCCACCACCTGCTGCGTTCAAAATCATAGCTTGCCCCGCTACGTAGCCTCACAACACCCACCTTCCACCTCCACTTCCACTCCCACTCCCACCCCGTCTCCAGATACCTTTGCGCGGCTGCCTACTCGCAACGAGGTAAGAACAGCAATCCGCCGCCCAGCAGGCAGCTTTGAACCAAGCCCCGCTTGGCTGTTTCCGCACCGCCGCACGCCTCGCCGCTGACGACGCTGACTGGTCAACAGTCGACTGATAAAGTGAAGCTGCCTGTGAACGCGTGCTCTTGAACCCGACACTGCAAGTTATACGGCATCATGGTAAGCTTGTTGCGCCCCCTCGTGGAGCGACAAGGCACTAATGGTGATGTGTATAGGCTCAATCTGGGTACGTACACGGCAAACAAGCACCCCACACCATTCCCCTCATTCGCCTGCTCCCACTCTCTAACCAGGTCCCAGTGTCTCCGTAGCGCCCGAATGCATCAACGCGTTCAACGACCTCAAACTCAAGAAAGACATCAAATACATCATCTACAAGATCAGCGACGACTGGAAAGAAATCGTCGTCGAGGAGACGTCGGCGGAAGGCGACTGGGCCTCGTTCCGCGAGAAGCTCATCAATGCCAAATCCAAGGACCGCAAGGGCAAGGAGGGCATTGGCGGCCGGTACGCTGTCTTTGATGTCAGCTATGAGTTGGAGAGCGGCGAGGGCACGAGGAGCAAGATCACGTTTATCAGCTGGTGCCCCGACGATGCGCCGCAGTATGTGAGTACACCCGACCGTCCCCGGGGAGAGTGATGTCGGGGCATAGGATGGGGTGTTGTAGAGATGTTCAGACTGACGGCCGATAGCCCCGCATGATGTACTCCTCTTCCAAGGAAGCCATCAAGCGCGCCCTCAACGGTCTTGCCGCCGACATCCAAGCCAACGACGCCGACGACATCGAGTGGGAGAGCATCCTCAACCGCGTGTCCAAGGGCCGTTAAATCTCCTCTTCACTCGACATATATATGGCTGGCGGAACGGCGGTGGTACGATTTTTGGAAACGATGACATGAATACGAGCACCTGGTTTCCCTTCTGTGGATGATGCGTGGATAGAGCAGGCGGGCTGCCATGAGCGGAGGTGGGATCGATCAAAAGGTGGTTATCCATGCACGCTTGCTGGCGGTAATTCCGGCTGGTACTGTCTTTGCTTTGCGTTCCGAGGAAAGGCAGGCAATAGATGGGCATAATTGCCATTGATTTGATTGCATTGTTCTGTGTGCCATTGCACATTCTGATTTGAACATGGTTCGTGATTGTTTATACAGCGTTTTATCGCGGAAACCAAAAAAGCTCAAAGCGGTTTGCGCATGCTCGCTTTACTGGCCATTCTCCCACGCCCCCCTGAAGATTCTCGTCAGCCGCTCACCCTCCTTCTCGTCTCGTATCCTCTGCACAAGAAAGCCCTTCAGATCCTCCCAAAACTCGTCTCCAGCAACAACATCCTTCCCGCTGGGCCCCTGTGCCGCCGGCCCTCCCTCTACCTTCGCGCCGCCAGCCAGCCCCTTCTCTGCTTCGCTGGGCACCACAGCTGGCGGACTCGTCACCGGCGTCCCGGCCACGGCACCCCCCATCACCATGACGCCGAATTCAACCTCACCCCCCGCATCCGTACCAATCACCTCGGCGATCGTCTTACTGTCCACCACCGGCTTCTTTTTGTACAAGATCTTTATCTTTGCGGCCGGGAGAGAGGTGGATGTTGCGTACGCGGTTTTGAGGTCGTAGATTGAGGTTTTTGAGGCGGAGATGTTGGAGAGTGGAACGGTAGGCGTGCTGGGTTTCATGGGCTTGAGGGTTATGGTCAACGAATCGGCCGGTGAAGCGTCTTCGGATGCAGGGCTTGCGTCAGGCTTTGAAGGGTGGGGCGGGTGTGGAAGGCGGGGGAGCGTGAACTGGGGACCTGTCAGCTTGCACGTGAGGGATGGTGCAAAGGGACGCACAACAGCTCCCGAGGGGTATTGGCGCGCATCTGCTATGTGGTCTGAGGACAGCTTCAGAGGGCGCGAATCGAGTGCTGAAAGGAAGGCTTTGCAGAAGGTGGTTTCGGACATGATGGGCTGTAGACGGTGGTTCCGCAGATGTCGTGGATGTTGTGGATGTTGATCGGCGGCGAGCGATGACCCAAGAACGAGTGCGCACGGATTTTGGAACCGCAGGGCTGTTGGGCGATTGCCTGCGAGGTTGGCGATGACGCTGTGCTGTTGCGCGACACATGCCCGCCAATCGGTGCAGGTTTTCCCGGCCCCGAAGGCGGTGAGGTGCGCCCGCCGAAAAGTTGCCAAAATTTCTGCGGGCCGGGCGAACTTTTGGCGTTGAAGGTCGCTGTTCCCAGTTCACAGTCCCCAGTCCCCAGTCCAACAGTTCCCTTCCCAATCAACACACGGGAAATACGGCCAACATGGGAAAAGGACGTCGCATGAAGAAGCAGGGCCCGCCGCCGCCATTGGACGAATCAAAAGTCACTCGGAAACGCAAGGACGCGCCGCCTGCACCTGTCGAAGCGCTCGTAAAGAAGAGGAAGACCGAGGGCAAGGCGCCGAAGAAGGCTGCAAAGAAGGCCAATGGCGCCGTGCAAGCCACGAAGAGCAAGGCAAAACCGCCAAAGAAGTTTGTGCCGCTGCCCCCCTCGGACGATGAGGAATTTTCCGACGCCGGCGATCTCTCTGGCGCCGAGGATCTGGAGGGTGCGGTAAATGTTACCGGTCTAGATGCGCTTGGAAGTGCTTCAGAGGATGACGACCTGGAAGAGCTCGAGGATGATGAGTTTGGCGACTCGGACGAGGTCATGGACTCGGATGGGGAGGGCGAGGTCAGGAAGGCGGGCATGTGGTCAGACGACGAAGATGGGGAGAATATCGAGGAAAAGCTCACAGCGGCAAACATCGAGGGCCTCAGTCGGAAGCTTGATATGCAGCGCGCGATTGAAGAGGCCGAGGCACAGGCGGAATTGGAAGAGGCGCAGATGCAGACCAACATTGCTGGGGACCGACCGAAAGTTTTGGACGACGAGGAGGAGGGTCGGCCGATCACAAATCTTGCGACGCAAGACTTGCAGCTCCTACGAACACGGCTGAGCGATACGATACGGGTGCTTGACGATTTCAAGAATCTGGCCGAGGAGGGACGGTCAAGAACAGAGTATAGAGCTCAATTGTTGAAGGACATATGCGCCTACTATGGCTACTCCGAATTCCTGGCGGAAAAGCTGCTCAGTCTGTTCCCTGCGCGCGAAGCTTTCGCTTTCTTCGAAGCCAACGAAACACCCCGTCCCATCGTCATCCGAACAAATACCCTGAGGTCGCATAGGCGAGAGCTCGCTCAATCGCTTATCAACCGCGGCGTACAACTGGAACCGGTGGGCAAGTGGAGCAAGGTCGGACTTCAGATCTTCGACTCTCAGGTTCCGCTTGGTGCGACACCAGAGTATCTTGCTGGTCACTACATCCTTCAAGCTGCATCATCCTTCCTCCCCGTCATGGCCCTCGCACCGCAAGAACATGAACGTGTCCTCGACATGGCTGCCGCCCCCGGTGGTAAGACGACACACATCGCCGCCCTCATGAAGAACACCGGCTGTGTATTCGCAAACGATGCCAACAAAGACCGTGCAAAGGGTCTGATTGGTAACATCCATCGTCTTGGCGTGAAAAACACGGTCGTCTGCAACTACTCCGCCCTTGAATTTCCCACCGTCATGGGCGGTTTCGACAGGGTGCTGCTGGATGCGCCTTGTTCGGGAACCGGTGTCATTGCGAAGGATGCCAGCGTCAAGACGAACAAGACGGAGGTGGATTTCATGAAGCTTCCCCACCTTCAGAAGCAGCTCATTCTCGCGGCCATCGACTCGGTCGATCATTCCAGCAAGACGGGTGGCTACATCGTCTACTCGACGTGTTCCGTCACCCTCGAGGAGAACGAACAGGTCGTACAATACGCGCTTAATAAACGTCCCAACGTCAAGCTCGTCGAGACAGGCCTCGTCTTTGGAAAGGAGGGTTTTACCAAGATCGGCGGCAAGATCTTCCACCCCTCCATGAGGATGACGCGGAGGTACTACCCGCACACTTACAACGTCGATGGTTTCTTCGTAGCCAAATTCAAGAAAATCGGACCCACGCCTGGGAACGCCGTCCTCGCCAACGGCGTCTCCTCGTCCAACAAGTCTTCCAACGCCGACCAGGGTGCACAAGAGGAAGAAGTTGTAAACAAAGCACCCATTGTTGACGATGAGAATGAAGAGTCAGAGTCCGACTTTGGTGGTTGGGATGATGAAGAAGACGAAATGTATATGAAACGTGCAGAACGCGCGCAGATGAGGAGGAAAGGCAAGAATCCCAAGGCGGCATCGGGCAATGCTAAGACGACCAAGGAGGGCCAAGAGGCGGTGGAAACTCCGGAGGCGAAGGAGAAGGCGAAGAAGTCGGGTGCTGTCAAGGTGAATGGATCGAGCGGGAGGAATGGCGGGGCGGAGTTGAAGCCGGGAAAGAAGATTGGAGGGCAGAAGGCGAAGGCTTGATGCGTGGGGGAGTTGTTCGGAAGACTTGACGATTGTGGTTGTGCGCGAGAAGAGGGGTCTACTTTGCACTGCCTCTCCTGGGTGGGGTGGATGAGCATTTGTGGGGAAAGTGTTCTGGAATTCTTGGAGTGATGGGCGGCATAGCTTGTGGGAGGTTTTTCGGATCAAACAAAACTGGCCTCATCTATCTGGGCATGAGTCGCTTCGTGAATACCATCCAGGGTTGTCTAAATAGCATGAGGCTTTGTAGCACTATGAGTTTCTCGCTTTGTCTGGAAGTCTTCATCCGACCAAGTGTTGGTCATGGTCAAACTGCATGGAATACTTTCCTTATGATTGCTAACTCACCATGTACATACATAGTAGGTCCAGACTGGGAAGCGCTGGATTCTGACACACTTGACACAGGAACCGCCGAGGTTCACGCGCACTTGAGCCGCATGGTGAGCGGCCTGTCCAGGCTAGCGTACGGCCGGTGCGAACCGATTACCTTGTTATTATTTGTGGTTAGAAAGATAGCCAACGACAGTTACGCCGGCGGGCAAGGGGAGCTGATTTTATCCATGCATATGCATGAAATGGCTCCTCGCGAGTACCCGCTCGCCGGTGCGGAATGGAACTGGCGTTGAGTGACAGTCGGGCCGAGTGGAGGTCAAGAGAACGAACTGGACAGCGGAGTCGGTCCGATGAAATGGTGATTGGGCATCTTTCACTCTCTGGAGATTTCTGTTGGGGATGGAGACTGGGGAGGGGAGCCTCGGAGTATGAGGAATATGCATGCACGTGTAGAGTGAGGGGGGTCGATCTGCAAACCTCCCTGTCGCGATCCATCATTCGCTGCGCTACGGACGGTACCTCTGTATCTGGAGTCACGAGCAGACACGAGCAGAACGATGGTGAAATAATGGATTCGAGTAATCGGCAACACGACGTTACCGTATGCTGTGCATTTCGACGGCGGCCCGTCTCCAAGACACCGGTCTGATAAACATTCGGCCCAGCCGCCAAGCAACGACTTCCGCTAGTGCCACTTGCATCTTCTCCACCTCAGAACCTTGCAACCTCCAGTGCTTCGCTCATCGGTCAACAACACGATTCGCCGGAATTTCACCTCCTCGTGTGGACAGGTCTCTGCCATGTGTGCTGGGACGCGCGATAATAATGGACTGGGGAAGCACTGGCCCATGTGACCAGGCCGACATCTCACTGTGCATGCAGCACCGCCATTCCGAACTGTCCGGATCCCTTCTTCCAAGGATTCGTAAGGTCGACGGTGACCTTGGCCACACGCATCTCGGTCCCATCGACAGCGTCGCATCGTCAACCTTGGATGTGCCGATGCTGGCCCAATCAGACTCGGCAACCAGACGTCCTGATGCTACCTGAAGACAAAGCCCTTGTCTGGTTGGGTTTGACATCTGTGGCAGCACATTTTCCATCGGTCAATGTTCTACCGATCAGCTCTCGCCGACATTGCTTCTGCAAATCAAATGTTGCGTTGCGGCGATCAACGTCGTCATGGAGCTGTGCACGTGGACGCTTCGAAGAAAGAGCTTGATGGCAGGCTTTCACCGTACCAATGTTTGCTTGACTTGTATCACCCCAGCCGCAATTTTCGCTTTATTGCTCGTGTCCGAAAAATCTTCTAATTGGGCCGGCTGTTGACACTTCCTGCAACGGTTCCCGAAAGTCTTGTGCCGATCATGGCAGTTGGGGAACATGGAAGGCCTTGCCCTACAACCTGTTGGACCGCACTCTGGGAATGACGAACAGGAAGCACCATCAAACCCTACTTACCGCGTGTCGTATGTTCCCAGTCGACTCGTTCCCGCCTTGTCGGATGCGGATTTGACCTACCACCCAGAGCTCCTGAACCTTTCTTTGTCTCGACTATCTATACAATAGTCGAAATGCCATTGGCCGACCTCTACTGCATGCTGTTTAGCGCATCTCTCCTGTAGCCACATGTCGCTAACCTGGCACCAGTTTACATACAAGAATCGCTGATCTGGGGTATGGCTGACTGTGGTAAGTCGGCGTCCATACAATGATTCAAAGACCCCGGTGTATTGCAGCGCTTGGCATTAAGCCTAGGGCAGAATTAAGACGCCTGGATGATCAAAGGCGTTTTTGATGTGCATTGCATAATGTGGCACGCATGCTCCCCGGCACGTGCAGGGCCACGCGGGGCCTCCGCTCTTGGATGGTGCGGGAGGGTTGTCACCAGATAAAGGGCTGCTTGCGCCCTCTTCTTTGGGGTAGAACACCGCCTTGTACTCGTCTGAGCTAAATTTGACTATCCGAGGTTTTGGGTTCACCAGCGGTACAGAGAGATAACACCATGGGAAGGTTTATGCTCGCGAAGCCTGAGGGCGTGCCTGGTGCATCATGGTAGGTTCTACATCTGCCCTTGCGATTACACAGCTAACGATTCCCAGGCCCGCCATTGTAATCGGTCTCTTTGTGGCTTTTGGTGGTATCCTTTTCGGGTGCGTAAAGCATGACCGCGGCCTATACAAGCAATGTCTAACAGATTGCCAGATATGACACGGGAACCATTTCTGGAATCCTTGCCATGAAATACTGGCTCCGCGAATTTTCTACCGAAGCGAACGGCGAATTGACAGCATCCCAAGACTCACTCATTGTCTCCATCCTCAGCGCCGGAACATTCTTCGGAGCTCTGACCGCTGCACCCTTTGGTGACTTCCTCGGTCGCCGGTGGGGTTTGATGGCTTCGGCTGGTCTCGTCTTCAATTTCGGGGTCATTCTCCAGACCGCAGCAACTGCACAGCCGATGTTCATTGCCGGCCGCTTTTTCGCTGGTTATGGAGTTGGTCTCATTTCCGCGCTAAGTAAGTCTCACTGCATCAGTCTAGAGCGCCCGGAGTCCCCAGATTCATTGCCTGTGGAGTACGCGCGGAGAACAAGGGGTTTTGCCGATGCTGGCCGGCTCCCGAAGTGTAGCCGTCTGGAGTCTCCATTCCTCTTGCTGGGTTCTCCATGATGGAGTCTGTTTAGATGGGACCTGGACCGCGCGCTGACTCGTAGTATTGTAGTTCCCATGTACCAGTCCGAGACGTCGCCTAAGTGGATTCGTGGTACCATTGTCGGTGCATACCAACTCGCCATCACAATTGGTCTGTTCTTAGCGGCTATTGTGAATAATTCAACAAAAGATAGAGACGATTCTGGATCTTATCGTATCCCAATTGCTGTTCAATTCTTGTGGTCGATCATCTTGGTCGTTGGGTAAGATGACTTTTGATTGGCAGACTTTCATGTTTTAGTCGGCGTACTAACGATAGTTCCTAGTCTCGCCTTTCTCCCAGAGACGCCTCGGTATCTGATTAAGACCGACCGATATGACGAAGCTGCCAAATCACTTGCTAAACTGCGTCGTCTGCCCGTCGACCACGCTGCTATTATCGAAGAGTTGAATGAAGTGCAGGCCAATCATCTCTACGAGATGAGTCTCGGCAAAGCCTCGTATGTCGACTGCTTCAAGGGCACTTTGGGCACGCGTCTCATCACCGGCTGTCTCCTGCAAGCTCTTCAGCAGCTCACTGGCGTCAATTTCATCTGTAAGTTTTACTTGCACATTTTCCCGCCTCGAGTACTAGATGGTGTTACTAACACAACCAACAGTTTACTACGGAACTCAATACTTCACCCGCGCTGGTTTCCAGAACCCGTTCATCATCCAAGTCATTACCAACTCTGTGAACGTCGCTTCCACCTTCCCCGGTCTCTATCTCGTCGAGAAGCTCGGACGTCGCAACTTGCTCCTCATGGGTGCTATCGGCATGTGTGTCTGTCAATTTATCGTTGCCTCAGTCGGTACTGCTTCCGCCATCACAGATCTCCCATCGCAGCGCGCCTCTATTGCTTTCGTGTGTATATACATCTTCTTCTTTGCCAGCAGTTGGGGTCCTGTGGCGTGGGTCGTTACGGGTGAATTGTTCCCGTTGAAGGCTCGTGCCAAGTGCCTTAGCATGACGACAGCGTCGAACTGGTAAGTACATTCTTCATACTCCTTCGCAGTGATGACTATGGACAACGAGCTAATCAAACACAGGCTTCTCAACTGGGCAATTGCGTACAGCACACCCTACATGGTCGATGAAGAGCATGCCAACCTCCAGTCCAAGGTATTCTTCGTGTGGGGCAGTTTCTGCTTCGTCTGCATTGCTTTTGTGTAAGCGTCCACTTCTCCCACTCTACCTTTGCTTCCACTTCATCCACATCTATCAACTTGCACACTGACATGTATCCCATAGCTACTTCATGATCTACGAGACCAAGGGCCTCACCCTTGAGCAAGTCGACGAACTCTATGGCGTGGTCAGCCAGGCATGGAAGTCCAAGACCTTCCGTCCTCAAATTCATTTTGCGGATGTAGACCAGAGTGGAGAGAGGAAAGTCAGTCTTGCAGATATTGCGGCGAACCAGGAGAGGAAGAGGGGTGTGCAGCATGAGGAGGCGCCGATTAATACGGAGAAGATCTAGACGTCGATATCGGTTTGTAAAGATGAAGTAGAATGAGAGAATAGGAACATGGTCGGTGGAAAGAAGGATCGTGTCTGTCTCGATATGAATGAGCCTGATTGTAGGAGGGTGGTGGTCTGATATGAATCAAATTTAAATTATTCAGTAATACTGCTAGAATTCCTTTCGCTCAATTGTCGTAATATATATATACCATATAGTGCATGCGAGTCAGCGCAACAAAAGACGGTACATCTAGTTACCACAAAATCACGAGCAGCAAGGTTCCCAGCATTCAATGGCAGTTATTCACATTCACTTTGCCGTTGGTCCTCATCGCCATGACTCCAAGCAAGCCCTGTGTGTTCCACGCCGAGATTCTCTTCGTCTTTTCCCCACGAATCTCTCTCCGCCTCCTGGCCTCTTCCGTGTACCATGGTCGTCGGGCCAGCCAGGAGGCGCGTCTAACCCTTGCGCAGCGACAAGCTCTTGAATGAGATGGATAGGGTGCCGAGAATAGATGGGAGCAAAGTGGACGACCTTGGGCGAGTCCCAGCCGTCGCATGGGAAGATTTTGGGCCGACGGTCGCGTCTAGTAGAGTCTTGAGGGTTGGCTGGTCGAAGCTGCATGACTCCATTTCAAAGGGATTGATCTTTAGCGCATTGCTTTCCACAATCGTTCGGTTGACGTAATACCCCGGGCTGTGTGCAAGGTCTCCTAGGTTGTGCCAGAAAAGCGAAGCCCTTTACTCTACTTCAAGACACCCCGACAGAACCTTGACCAGAATCTTTCGATCTACCGGCTTAGCAATATAAGCCGACATGCCCTTCGCTATGTAACTCTCCGCATGCCCCTTGAGCGCGTTCGCTGTCATGGCTACGATCGGAATCTTCAACCCCTCATCCTTGATCTTCTTTGTTGCCTGAACACCATCCAGAACCGGCATGTTGATATCCATAAGAATCAAGTCATACGGCGGCGAGGCATTCAAGGAACGGGAAACGGCTTCTTCGCCGTCAATCGCGAGATCGATGTTGGCGAAACCGAGACTGGTGAGCATTTTGATCATGACTGTACTGTTTATAGGATTGTCTTCTGCGAGGAGGATGCGCTTATCTGAGACCGCGAGTTTGGTTACGGGGGGACGATGCGTGAGGGAAGAGGTAGTGGTAGAGTCGGTCGAGAGAGAAGACTGATCGATTGAGAAAGAGGCCAGTTGTTTGATCTTTTTGAGCTTGACCGTGAACCTAGGAAATGTTAGCCACGCTGCCGTATACTTTTGAGTTCCTCGATGATTGAAGACGGGGTGCGAGGAGCCGTATCGCGTAATCACGTACCAGAAGATACTGCCGACGCCTTCTGGATTGGGCCGGAATCCGATCTGACCACCCATGAGTTCAGACAGGCTCCTGCAGATGCTCAAACCCAGACCGGTGCCTTTGTATCTTTTGGTGGTGGAATTGTCGAACTGCATGAACGGCGTGAACAATTGGCTGGACACCGGATCCGGGACCCCAATACCACTGTCGACAACTTCAGTCATGATAGTAAAAGCTTCGTCATCCTCGTCTTTCAGCGCTGCATCTATCCGCACGTAACCTTGCTCAGTAAATTTGACGGCGTTCGACAGGAGGTTCTGGGCAATTTGTCGGTATCGAAGACTGTCGCCTTGCGCTGCTTTCGGTAGTTGTGAATCAATGTTGCATTCGAGCATCACTTCCGGCTTGCAGCATTTTTGGTGATGACGAAAGACGGATCGAATAATATCGGGTACGCTGATGATGTCGTGACTGATGGAGAAGCTCCCGGAGGCAAGCTTGCTATAGTCGAGGATGTCGTTGATGACTTGCAGGAGGATCTCACCCGACTCCTCGATAACGTGGGCCAGCTCCAGCTGCTCGGGATTCAGCTTGGTATCGAGGAGAAGAGTTAGGGCTGACAGCATCCCTGCAAAGGGAAATCAGCACCGTGCATGTAGAAAACGGCATGGCAGAGTCGGGCAGGTGACTGACGGAAGCCAATGGTGAGGAGCGAAATTCCACTCACCGTGCATGGGCGTCCGGATCTCGTGGCTCATGTTCGCCAAGAATTCACTCTTCAACTTGGAGGCTTCTTCGTAGGCAGCGATGAGCGTCGACTCTGCCTTTTTTCGCTCGCTCAGGTCTCGAGTGACTTTGCTGAAGCCCAAAAGAACGTCGTCCCTGTAGATGGGGGTGATGACCACATTCGCCCAAAACTTGGTGCCGTCTTTTCGATATCGCCAACCTTCGTCCTCAACCCGTCCATCGCGCAGAGCATCGCGCAGCTCCCTCCCGGGCTTGTCGTCGTCGCGATCCTCCTGGCTGTAGAAGTTGGAAAAGTGCTTTCCGACAATCTCGGGTTTCGTGTAGCCTTTGAAAGCCTCTGCGCCGGCATTCCAGGTCGCCACGTTTCCCTGCGGATCCAGCATGAAGATGGCGTAGTCCTTGACGGTCTCGACGAGGATGCGAAACGTCTCGTTGGTGTATATCCTCTCTTCGAGCTCGAGCTGTTTCCGCCGGTCCTCGGTCACATCTTGAAATTCCATGAGAACGCAGCGAAGGTCACCATAACCACGATAGATGGGAACGATGCGAAGACTCCAAATGCTGCCGTTGTGCTGTTGGTCGACTTGGTTCGGGCGGGCGCTCTCCAGCGCAGCTTGCAGGCCATTGCTTGCCGAAACGAGCGACGGCAGTGTCACCTTCTCACAAAGTCCCTCGAGATCGCAGCCAAGGAGCTGTTCGCGGTGGAGACCTGAGACATGGCAGTAGCTTTCGGAGACTTGGGCGACATGCAACGTTGACGTCAACACTACGGTCGGGATGGGCATTTCACGGAACACGTCCAGGCTACTGTCATTCTGCCTCAACGGTAGATGCGGGAGATCGACAGTGGGTGGAACCGACGAAGCCAAAGCTGATGTTGACATTAGGAGACGGCCCAAGTAGCGTGTCATGATAGTTCACCGAAGACGCGGGGCACAGTGGATAGTGGGTGGGCAGTCGTACGATGTTTGCATTGTTGCGAACAGGGCAGCTTACATATGGGTTGCCGGCCTGGAAGTTCTCGTCGCAGAGCCCTGTCGTCCAGCCGCAGTCAAGATCAACCGGCACCGTATCACGCTCAAGCCAGGGGACGTCCCCGGCTCTCACCCCCATTCGCCGTGAGGCTCCAGAGTGGGACATTTAATTCGTACTTTTGCAGGACCACGCCGCAAACGCTCGCTCCATGAATATTGCTGTCCCATGACAGGCTTCGTACTTGATGATCCTGTATACAGAGCCGTTTCTTCCGTTTCCCGCTTCCGTCCCCTCCAACACGATGACGCGCCCCAATCCTTCCTCCTCCCACTTTCGAGAAAGCGAAGCTTCTGGCTCAACGCCCATCTCGTGCACGAGGGCCGCGATGTGATGATAGTCATAGTGAATTGCTACGTGACACGACACCCTGGGTACGGATGACAAAGAACAGGTGGTTGGGATGCTCCCTCCAACGCCAGCGGTCCCCAACCCTACCGTGGTGAAATCATGAACGAGTAGCACCTGTATGTCTCTCCTTGTCGAAGAGCGGCTGCGCATCCTCGTCGTCGGAAATGAGTCCTTCCAGCTCGAACTCTTCGGCTTCATGCGCTCTGCGGTTCGTGAGGGGAGCTTCGGCATCCGACTTTGAGCTTGACCATGTGGAGACGGCATACAAGTGGATGAGCATGTTGGTGACTGTTCCCGCGTCAGTTCAAGCAAAAAAGAAACCAGATTGCGCACGTATGGAGCGTGTGCATGTGGAGGACTTACAAAGGAACAACAGGAAGGAGATGCTGTAAAGGATCAGAACGTAAGAAACATGGGTGACGTGGTTGTCAGCCAAAACCTGCATCTGCTCCTCCTGGGCGCCCATGAACAAGAATCCGGAAGCAAACAGCAGGAAGGGCGTGAGGTATTGGAAGCTGTTCGGGTCGGAGCCGTCTGCACCCGTGTGGCTGCGGTCCTTCAACACGAAGGAGATCTCGATGATCCTCACGAGACCGGCGGACATGAGCGTCCAGCCAAAGACTTTATGCACCATGTCGGATACAGGAAGGGTCTGCGGGTGTGCAGACATGCCCCAGCCGGTCAACAGAAGGACGATGCCGGGGATGAGGTTTCGCTTGGGCCTTCCGTCTCTTGTGCGGCTCAGCCAGATGCCGACCAGGCCTGCGCACCACCAAATGATGCCCATGGAGGTGTGCTGGAGGTCGTTCTTCACCCACGCCGTGCCCCAGCGGTGCTCGGTGAAGGTGTTGACGCAGCCCCACGCCGCGATGACGAGCGAATCGAAGAATTCCTGACTCCGCCCCGTCTTGCGCAGCCACACCTGTCCAACGAGCAGGAGGATGGTGAGGAGAATGCCATACGCGATGAATGCGCTGCCCATGATGAAGTGGGCGGCGCATTGTCCGACGTGCTCCCCGCGGCAGAATCCCAGAGCCGTGATGCCTCCAAACAGGAACTGGGTCCAGATGACAACGGGCATCATCTTGCCGACCACGCCGTGTGCCTTGACCACGACCCTGCGTATGGTTCCGTGGATGCCCTTTTCCAGATGCAGCTTCAAGTAGACGCCCATGGCGACCTGCGCGACCAGAATGAGCATGATGGTCGGCACGAACTGCGAGTGCGCGTTGGTGGCGAACTGGCGGCCTTTGTGCTTGTGGCCGAGAAAGTAGCCGACGATGGACAGGACGGACCCGGTGGTCTGCACGGGAACGTGCCATCGCGAGCGGATCATACCGAGCACCATGCCCGTGGGGAAGAGGATGCCCCAGGCCAGGGCTTGCACGAGGATGTGTATCCATAGGATCGAGTCCTGAGGCGTGGTTAGCTCGGCTGCCCCCTGGGTTGTTGCCCTTTCCCTGTACGCACGATCGGATCCGGCGAGATGCCCTCTCCCTCGGGGATGCCGTCCATGTGGTGTTCGTGTGCCTGCGCGACGGCGGCTATGCTGGGAATGAGGAGCAGGGCGGCGGCGGAGCGGGCTTGCCTCCTTAAAGGTGTCGCCATGGCCGGATCCTGGCGGGGTGGCAATGGCAGCTGAGGTGGAGAGAGGCGGGTGTCGCTCTGACGGGGGCAGTTTCACGATGGCGAGGACCGGCCGTCCGTGTCACTTTGCCATTGATTGTCGACTGCGAAGAGGACAAAGAACACCGTCGGCGCAAAGGGGCCCAGCAGATACCAATACGTACTACGGCTGCCGCTACTGCTGTACCGGGTATCTGGAAAGATGACAGACAGCCTTCTACTTGTTAGATATTATTAATAGCACGTGTTGAGATGCCGGCGCTTGGTCCGTGCGTCCGTTGCTTCCACTTCCGCTTCCGCCTCCACTTCCACACCTGCCGGACGAATCGTCTCCCCTCCTCTCCTCTCCTCTCCACCCACCCCCCATGGCTGTCCGAGAGGAGATACCGGATTCGGAGGAGGAGTCGCTGAGCTCGTCGCCCGGGAAGGCTTCGGATGAGGCCGAGACCGCGAAGGAGACGTGCAAAGCTCATGACGCGTCGCGCGACGCCGCTAGCCTTCACCAGCAGGTGCGCGAATGCGCCCTGAGAATGTCGCCTGGACATGATGCGGGCACAGACAATGCTCGACCAGGAGCGTCCGAGGACACTGAGCTGCTACCTGGAAATGTTCACCAGACTGACCCACAGCCTAACCCTCCTTCACGGCGTGTACCGGCAATCAGCAATGAGCTGCCGGCATCCACTTCAGCTCAACCCGCCGTCGACAAGGGGCCCTGCAAGGAGCCAGATGCTGTTGATGTGCCAACACTAACCGCCGCTCTTGACAAAACCAGTCAGCCGATCAGAGGGCAGGAGCCAGCCCATGGCATCGTATGGTTGGCTTCCAGGAGACGGCAGACAGCTTGCTTACCTGCTGCAGCCTCCGAAAACATCTCTCTCCGCCGACTCGATTGCGCCGGAAGAGCCTACGTTGGGAGCAGAGCCATCAGAGCCATCAGCTGCAACAAAGACTCCGCAAGAGATCACGCTCGCAGAACTCAAGGCTCAGCGAGCTGCCCTCGTGGCCTCTCTCGCTGCGCTTGAGAACGTTCAGGAGCTCGTTGCCGAAGACGAGAGTTCGGACCTCATGTGCCAGCTCTCCGTCACAGAACCCACCGAATCCGACATCATGGCTGCTGCAAACAAGCTTGTCAAAAAGCACATCAGGCTGCTGCACGCATACAACGAGATCAAGGACGTGGGCCAGGGGCTCATGGGGTTGATTGCCGACTCGCGCGGGCTGCGTATTGTGGAGGTGCAGGATGAGTTTGGTGTCGATTCGAATGATTGAAGGCTGCTACGGGGGGCTTTCGTTTCAAGGTCACACTTTTCCAGCATGAGATACCCCACCGCGTTTTCTCCGTAAGCATTCCTGGTGCCGCTGCTGTAGTAAGCAAGCGTAAGCAAGCAATGCTATCCTGCGTTCTTCAAAAACGTGCTTCGCCAGATCTTGAACGACGAAATCGAGCTGGAAAGAGGTGATGCCAAAGACATCAAGACCTGCTTGCATCAATGAACGTGTGAGCAGGATAGAGAGCGTCTCATCATCACAAAACACATCAAAGGAGCCACTCTTTTCGAACATTGATACTCCTTCACCCCCTCTGGCAAAGAGGGAGGCAAAAGATGAGCATAATGCCCTATTATTTTTTTCTTGATTTTTATGTGTGGTTGTTGACTGCGTTGTGTGGTGGTGGTGGTGGTGATACGCCTCGTTGGAGCCAGGATCCTCGGGAAGGACGGCAGAGAGTTGGCGGAAAAAAGCAGTCGGGTTTCCAAAAGCCGAACGCAAGCCTCCTCTTTGATAGAATGGGGGAATAGAAAGGAATTGACCCTGAACACCGAACAAGATGCTCTCAAAATCGCAAACCGCCGATTGTCAAAATTGCCAATCGCCCAGCATCCATCCGCATCAGGGAAAGACATAGAGTTGATGATGACGTGCAACCGTTCAATCGTAGAACAGAAAGACAAACCAAACAAATGCTCCCGACCCAAGGCCCAAGACCAATGGCCAAACGCAAGACCGTCCATACCTAGCACATCCCGCCAGTCATCCCCATGGCTTCCCCAGCCATTGTCCGCAAAACGCCTAGATGGGAAAAGAAAAATGGTCTGACAGATACAGAGGAAAACCCGATATGAGCAAAGAAGGACAGGCAATACTTGAACAGATCGCAGGCTATGCAGGATATCGTATGAATGACAGAGAAACACGGAAAAGGAAACTCCAAACTACCGAGCGTTGCTGGTCATGCCGAGATTCAGCATGCGCTTGAGGTCTTGCTCCAAGGCCGAGTTGCCGGGAGGGGGCGTCGTCGTCTTCGGGGGACTTGTAGTTTGCGGTTTCGGCTTCGCGCGTACGGAAGAAGGGACAAAGGCCATCATGCCGCTGCTTTTCGGCGACGGAGCCGGGATTGTACCGGGCGCTTCATTCGAGCCTTTGTTCGTGTTGGTATGTGGGTAAGAGTCGGGGCGAGGTTGATAATTGCGTCTGCCCGAGCCCCTTCTGTGATGCTGATGTGGTGAACCTCGATGTGGCTGAGTTGATTGAACGTGAGGAGCAGATCCCCGTCGGGGACTGACGGCACCATTCAAAGCGTTGCCCATCGTGGCGCGCGATTGCATTCCGCTCGTATCGAAATTGAGGGGTGACATGAGCGGGAAAGCTCCCTGTGGCATAATGGGAGAGTCGGCGGTTATCTCTGTGCGGAGACCAGAATTCCGGTTCAAGTCATCAGGCTTCTTGGTCGCGGCTTTGAACAGGGGAGAGAGGTTCCGGTTTCCGTAGAAGAAGTCGGGATTTACTTGTGGTGCTGGTGTTGGAGCTGGAGTCGTTGGGCCTGAAGAGCTACGGAAAGGGGTTTTGCTGTCGTTGAAAGGCGAAGCGTGAGTGCGCAGAGAAGGGTCAGAAGGCACGTGGTCAATGGTACGTGGAGGTGTTGAATCGGTGGAATTTTTCTGCGACATGGAGAGCCTACTCAGCAAATCCTGGACTGCACCGGTCTTGTCGTTGGGTTGTGCAGTGCCCTGAGCTTGGGGTATATTCGAGGGAGCGGTGACTGCGCGATGGATAAGCGCTGGAAGGGGAGGCGAGGTAAGCAAAGCCCTGTTCTCCCCATCAAGCTCGATAGGGAACGGCGTGTTGAGAGATCCATATGAACCGTGCTTCGCATGGTGCGGCCTACCATTGTCTGGGAGTGGGTTGGGAGAAGAGAACATGGGCACAGCAGGATAGCCATTCGAGTTGCGGGCTCGTTCCTCCCTGTCGGCTTTGAAAAGCATGTCGAGGGGGGAATCTTGGTGGCGCGAAGGATCCTGAACCGGAGCACGAGAGGGCGAAGGCGTGGGCGACGCAGAATCGGAGCCTTCCTCATCTGGAGGCGGGGTAGGAGGACCTACCCGCGTCTTCCCGGGAACCGACTTGGAGAGAAACTTGGGAATAGGCAGAGTGGACGGTGCCGGCGATGCATGGAAGGTCGGGCCGGCATATGCAGCTTGCGCTTTGGCTGGAGTACTGGTGGTATGCGCCGGGCCGACCTCGGTATCAGTCAAGGAAGAGGTCGCAACGCCGGTCGGGGAGAAGATGCGCTCGCCGTTGGGCTGCGAATTCGTGTGCTTCTTGGAATTGCGAGGGCCGGCCGGGATGGCCACGTCCTCGCTCGAGAGTACAGCCGTGTCGGTGGCTGAGTCATGCGCGCTCACCTGTTGGGCGCGATTGCCCTTCTGGCGCCGCTGGCCCTTGTTCGGCGGCAGCGGCTGGCTTCCGCTCCTCGAGCGCTGAGGTCTCCCTCTGGGCGCGCGCGGAGATGCTGCGTTCTGTGTGCTCGACATGTAGTCGCGCCGTGCCCACGTGTATGTTGGGGTTGCGCAAGAGGGGCCGGAGCGGAGGGTTGATGGTGGGGTTGTGTTATCTTGAGGGTCGGCGACGTGTGCCTTTGCTGCTGCGATCCGACGGTTCTGTGGGTCGAGGTGATGAGATTGAGCTGTGGGTGTACTGGAATGATGGAGAGGAGGCTAGGGCGCGGAAGATTGAAGAGTTCATATCCAGATGGGCAGAGATAGTGATAGGCTGAACTTATCGGTGTCGCGAGAGAGGGGGGGGAGGGAAAGGGGGAGGGAGAGATGAATAGAGAGAGATAGAGTGAGAATGTGGGGACGGAGGGGGGTAGGGAAGGGGGTCGGTCGGCGGTGACGACTGATGTGCTAGCGGAGGTTGGACGCGGCGGCGGCTGCTGCTGCCCAGTCTGGCCTTGTCTCAACTGCCTTGCTTGGGTGGCGGTGCACGGACGGATTGAGCGAGCTGATTGCAGCATGCTATGCTATGCAGGGCTGAGAGCGACGAGATTGAGTGCAAGTGGGTGCACGTGAGTGTGAGTGTGAGTGCGACTGCGACTGCGACTGCGACTGCGACTGCGAGGCAAAGGGTGAATGCAGCGAAGAGCTTGACCGCCGTGTGCATTATTTGCGACATTGCTGATTCCCTGCGTTTGCTGGGGGGCGCCAGGCGGTCTTCTTGGCATTTATACCGGTAGCCTTCACCGTGGTGGCGCCTTACAATCCCGCCCGCACTCACCTCGCCCGCCCGCCGCTCCTCCCGCGCCTTACGCCGTCCTACCCAACCCCCACGACAGCGCTTCTCGACCTCCTGGCACCAACACGCATTCCGACAACTGACCAGAGCGCCCTGCGAGCCACAACCAGCGAACATGGCGGACGTGAACATGACGGACGCCCCCGCACCGAAGAAGGTGGCCAAGGCTGGGGGAAGCGCAGACACGGACAAGAAGCGTTTCGAGGTCAAGAAGGTGGGCATACGGGACCACGGATAGCTCAAGGACATGGCTGATACACGAGCAGTGGAACGCCGTAGCTCTCTGGGCTTGGGACATCGTGGTCGACAACTGCGCCATCTGCCGGAACCATATCATGGATCTCTGCATCGAGTGCCAGGCCAATCAGGCATCGGCCACGAGTGAGGAGTGCACCGTTGCTTGGGGTATTTGCAACGTAAGTTCACACGGGGCTCCAAGTTGTGCAAGGCTAATAGCAACAGCACGCATTCCACTTCCACTGCATCTCCCGCTGGCTCAAGACGCGGCAGGTGTGTCCGCTCGACAACCGAGACTGGGAATTCCAAAAATACGGCCGATAGACGGTGGTCAGCCATTCCACGTCACATGTTCGGTCAAGGAAAGGGCGCTCTCAAGAGCCTGGCAGGGTAGTTTGGGCGTCCGAAGGAGTTCATTCATGACTTGAGCCTAGGCGAGGCCACAGTAGCCTGCGTCGAACAAGCTTCCATTGTTCCTTGCCTGCCTGTATATTCTGCACCTGTGACGTGCCTCATACACCTCTGCGATGCGTGGGCCCGAAACACGGCCCGACGCTTGCACTTGCTCATCCCACCCTCTGTCCATCGACGTCGATCTTGATCCCTGAAGCAGCACCGCGAGGCGGAAGCCAGCCCTCGGGGTTCTTGTTGTAGAATGGCCACGGTGGAACAACGACGAGGAATGTGAGGCCGGTGCCGGCGAGGCCGACTAGGAGGGCTAGTTTGATATCCTGCGACATGAAGCCGATGATGAAGGCGAGAATCTGGGAAGATTAGGGACGGCCGAGTGCATGGGATACGGAAACATACACCGACTCCACCCAGCAGAACCGTGGTGATCAACTCAGCCAGACGCTGGCCTTCAAAATCCTGCACAATTAGTGGCCGTCGGAGCCTCTGGCAGGAACTACTACCTACAATCTGCCCTTCCACGGCATCGCGCACCTGCTCGAGGAGCTGGTCGGCCATACCGGATGCGTACAGCAGACTGACTCTGCAACCAAAAAACGGTATAGCAAGCAAGCTAGGAGTGTACCTGCAGCCGGTGTCGTGCCGTATCGTTCCGTGTCGTGTCGTGTCGTGTCGAACTGGTGGCCCAGCTGTGGCTGTCGTAGCAATCACTGCTGTGTATGGAGTGAACGATGTGGCTCCTCGATGCAGCAAGCACGGCCTAGCCCGAGAGGCAGGAACGACCAGGGTGGGGCTTCAGCCGCACGCTGCACGCCGCACGCCACACTCCAGTGGCATGACATAATACAGAATGCAGACCCAGTCGACGGGTGTGCGACCTGGGCAGACAAGTGGTGAATGAAGCGGTCAGCTGACAGATAAGTAGGTGAAGATCCTTCCCTATCGATGGTGGTGAACTCACTGACTGGTGATTTTGGTGCAGCACATGTACTGTGTTGACTGGTACGGGCCGCGGTCCGAGCGCTTTTCCAGGATCAGCGCGGCCGAACAAGACTTTTAATCCTCTCCTCCCTCTTTCCCTCCCCCTTCCACTACGCAACGTCCTCAGGACACAAACGCCAGCACAACCCCACCCCCTCGCAATTTGGCACCCGTACGCATCCCCCCCCCTCTACGCCGAGTGTGTCGTATCGGCACCTCCTTTGCTGGCTCCCCGCTGACGGTTCGAAGCCCACGACGTATACAGACAAACAAACCAGTCACCGCTACGACTGATCGCAAACACAGGTTTTCGTCTCGGCCGCCACTCCCCAACTACAAGTGCTCCCGACGCCACGGCGTCCTAAACATCGCAACCACCAAGTTGGCGGGCACTCACATCCACAAGTTTTCTTTCGTTCGTCCTCTCCTCGGGCCCAAGGCGTGGGTCCACGGAGGCGATTACAAGAAGCCCCCATAACTGGGCTTCAGGAGCGCCCACATCCTTCGTGTACTGCTGCTGTAACGCCCCACCTTCCGAATCCTGGTGTTCGGTGTGGAAGAAAGTCTCCCGGTCCATCGTCTCCCACGTGTAGGGTGAGATCCCCTACGCGACGCCCTCCATTCACGTTGAGCCCACCGTAGAGGTGAGCGCTCACAAGCGACTCGCCAGTCAAGCCGTTGCTTCTGCGCCGCAAGAGCTGTAGCTCGTAGCATTCGATCTGGCGTGATTCGAGAAGAGAAGGAGCACCCGAGTTCCAGTCTTGCCCGACCGACCGCCGCCATGACCGATACTCCGAGGACTGAGATTTCTCACACCAGGTTCAGCACTCCGGTGTCTGACCTGGATGACCACCGCCACCAGCCCGAGTCTATGCCCCGGGCCGACACGGGCTCACCTTCCCGCTCGCGCCGACCAACGTTCGCCAGCGTTCAAGCCCTGCCGGAGCGCCTCAATGCGCTGCATCTTGTCAACGAAGCCCTCGAGGCCCACGATGTGACCACCCGCGATTTTGAAAACGCCGTTGTTGACGACGATGGCCTCTCGCCGCAAGATCTCTATGGCAGGCGCGGCTCGCTCGCTCACAGTCCTGTTCATGCTCGGCGCGATACTTTCAGACGCCCTCGAGACCCGGCCATCGAGCGCCTGACTCGATCCAGGGCCACTTCGGTCTCGTCACGTTCCGTATCTCCGCCCAACTCCGTCGATGCCTTCGCTGATGCCAGGCCCCGTCGCCGCGATCGCGCAAACACCGCCAACAGCCGACCACCTTCCGATCTGGACCTTGCCCTCCATCGGTCTGTTTCGAGAGAGACACGTCGACGTCCGACCATCAGCGACGAACGCCCGCCAGAGATCAACAAAGCTGATACCACATCAACACACAGCTCTGCCGAGGAAGACGTTTGCTTCCCCGTTGAGGTCGACCCAGGCCAGACTACTCGATTCGACTACGAGGAGCTGGAGGAGTTCGTGGCCGAAGCGCAGACCAAGACACCCATTGGTCAGCCCTTGCGCCGCAAGGCAAGCTCGGAGTCACAGCTCTCCAAGACGAAGGCTAGGATCTTCAACGACCTTCGACCCAAGTCAAGCCAATCCACCACGCCGAAGCAAGATGCAGATGCAAGCACTCTCAAAGAGAATGTTGACCCCGCGACCCAAGAGAAACTCGCAGAGGAGGGTTTGGCCCACATGTTCAATGGCCAAAAGCAGGGTGGCATGAATGACTACCTCAACCGGTGGACGTTCTTCTCGTCGGAGCTCGACGACACCATCCACGCTGCAGAACTCGGGGGTCTCTTGATGCCCGGTGAACGCTTCCGTGACCTTTTCGAGCTCCCTTATGACAACGGTGTCTGGTGGCTCGACATGGTCAATCCAACCGAAGAGGAGGTGTTTGCGATCTGCAAGGCTTTCGGGGTGCATCCGCTCACTCGCGAGGATATTACGATCCAGGAGCCTCGTGAGAAAGTGGAGCTGTTCCATCAGTACTACTTTGTCTGTTTCCGTTCGTTCCTCCAGACGGACAAGGAATCCGAGGACTACCTCGAGCCCGTCAACTTCTACGCGGTCGTGTTCAAGGAAGGTCTGCTGACGTTCACGTTCACGGAGAGCCCGCACACGCTCAACGTGCGCAAGCGCATCAGCCGACTCCGCGATTACATCAACCTCAACAGCGATTGGATCTGCTATGCCTTGATTGACGACATCGTCGACAGCTTCGCCCCCGTTCTCCGGTCCATCGAGCAAGAGACGGACGCTATCGAAGACCAGGTCTTCACGGCACGCATCGAAGACTCTCGCGAGATCCTCCGCGCGGTTGGCGACTGCCGAAAGAAGGTCATGCAGCTCATCCGCCTCCTGGGCGGCAAGGCCGATGTCATCAAGGGATTCGCCAAGCGCTGCAACGAGAAGTACATTGTCGCACCCCGCGGCGATGTAGGGCTCTACCTCAGCGATATCCAGGACCACGTCGTCACAATGATGTCCAACCTCGGTCACTTCGAGAAGATGCTCTCACGCTCGCACTCCAACTACTTGGCGCAAATCTCCGTGGACCAGGTCATCCAGGGCAATCAATCCAATACCACGCTTGGAAAAGTCACCGTGATTGCCACGATCCTCGTGCCGCTCAACCTGATCTGCGGTCTCTTCGGTATGAATGTCAAGGTGCCTGGGCAGGATGGTAGCATTGCTTGGTTCTTTGGTATTCTGGGTACCATCATCCTGTTCGTCGCCGTCTGCTTGGGTACGGCGAAGAAGCTACGGTACATTTGATCACAAGCACGTGGCTTCGGGCTCTCTGTTTTGCGCCATTTGTTGGACGCGTCCTCTATCTACGTACATGATGGTTTACTTTGTATATCCGAGTCTGAGGAATGTTTCCGCGTGCTCTTCAGCGCAACAAGGATGGGGGGGGGGGGAAAGAGGGGATTGATTGTATATTGAGTGGTTGCTTCCGCATTTCCTTGGCTTAGAATACGATTGGATGGTAATTCAACTGCGTCTCGTCTCCCTAACGGGCCCTGCTGTAAACTCAATCTTCATGCACGCTTCCGGCCATCCCAACCAGGAGGCGTCGACGTCGTCTGGACGTACCATCTCTGGACGGAAAAGAAGGCGAGTCTGGGTTCCGGAAAGTATTCCGAACCCAAACCCGTTCACGCTCGGGCGCAGTGGTGGCCGTGAAACATGGCTGGTCCACACGTCAACCAAGCCAAAGTCATGCGTGTGTGGCTCTTTCGATGTCGTACAGTACTACATGTACACTCGGCATGGTCAGACACGGCCAGAGGAGGCAGACGACATGAACAGCACCAGCCGGTTCGTTATCGCGTTCCGAGATCGGGAAGTGGGGGATGACGTGCGCAACCACCGCCCGTGAATACCAGGCATACAGGGAAGAATCCAGAGCGTGGTCGAGCACGCGCTACCTGACTCTGCGGACGTTCCTTCCGGCGACGACCTGGTGACACAGCGTCGACGCACTCGGAAGGCGCTGGTGCTGACTGGGGGCGCGCGCCTTCCGAAACGGACCATGGAAGGAAGGGTCTAGTCTCGCCGCTTCATGGGCATGCAGTAATGCATAGCCAAATCAAGGGAGATGAGGTGAAGGCACTATGTAGGCCGTCTCCCTGTTTCCGCCGGCTGCTTCACCTCGACTTCCTCCCCTTCACCGTTCACCGTCCACGTCACTTGGATAGCAACTGCCTTGGCAAGCTCGCGCCCTTCCCGTCCACAGCCCTCGGACCGCGACTTCACCTCTTTGTCAACGTGACTCCGCCCAACACCACGCTTCCCCGGCCCTGCCCGCCTCCACATCGCTCGCCCTGCACATCAATCACTCGACCGGCCGGACCTTTGCCCTGCAACCTACCACCTGCAACCTGCCACCTTGTGCCGCTGCCAGCACCCAGCACCCGCACCGCCGCAACTCCCACTGCGACTGCGACTGCGACCCACGCGGAGGACAAGAATGGCCGACTCGGCGGCACGGCTGCTCGCGAACGAGTACAAGGCCCTTGCCAAAGAGACGTGGACGAACATCGAGGTGAGCCTTTCTGCTCTCCGCCACCGTCATCCGCGAGACGTGTCGGCGGGACAAAGGAAGCGGCGTTGCTGACTCCGCCCTCTTGCAGCTCATCAACGACAACGTCTTCGAGTGGAGCGTCGCGCTCATTGTGCTGAACGCGGACTCCCTCTACTACGGCGGCTACCTCAAGGCGAAGCTCAGCTTTCCCAAGAACTATCCCTACAGTCCGCCTGGTGAGCTGACCCCACCCCGGGTGCGATGGGAAGGAGGAAGGGGAACCAAAATGGTGCGGGCGTGTGTTGACATGTCGTAGACTTCAAGTTCATTCGTCCCCTCTACCACCCCAACATCTACCCCGACGGCCGCCTATGCATCTCGATCCTCCACCCCCCCGGTGACGACGAAATGTCCGGCGAGCTCGCCTCCGAACGCTGGACGCCCGTGCAGCGTGTGGAATCCGTCCTCATCAGCATCCTCTCTCTGCTCGACGACCCCGAAGTCTCGTCTCCAGCCAACGTTGACGCTGGCGTCTGCCTACGCAACAAACCCGACGAGTACAAAGACAGGGTGCGCAAGGACCTCGAGGTCAGCAAGGCGGATATACCTGCAGGATTTGTCATGCCGACACACGAGACGGCGTTTGTGACAAAGAAGGATGACGGTGATTTCGACATGAGTTGGGAGGACAGCGACGAGGAGAGCTTTGGCGGGAGTGAGAGCGATGTCGATGAGGAGATGGATTCGGATTTTGAGGGCTATGAGGATGATGAGGATGGGGAGGAGGAATCGTGAGTCGTGGGTCGGATCTCGATCTTCTTGGAGAGGGTTGGGTCTCTTCCTCTCGTTTCTCAACAATCACCACATTTACAGCGCGGCGTCTGGTTTCCCTCTCGGTTCGGTCGGATCGAAATCTTCGAATGGACGAATGGAAGAACGGACGGATGGAGTCTTGGACCACTACTTGCATGGGTTGGCGTCTACGGCCCGGACAGCATCACGCTTTCTTCCCCTCCCCCAGTCTTGCCCCTTTTCCTCGGATCAGTTTTTCCTCCAACCCGTCAGCCTCTTACCCTGCGATATCCCCTCCAGCATTGGCTTCTTCCCATATACTACATACCAGGCATAGTTGCTCTGAAAACGTGCACCCCTCCTCCCCCCCGCTCACATGGTAGTTTTTTGTATTTAGTCACGGGGCAGATGGTACAGGGGAAGAAATACGGGAGGAGAAGCGAATCCCGCGCAGCTCCGTTCCCCCCTCCCCCAGAATATACTGTGGACACGTTCAGAGCAAAGGCGAAAGGATTTTTGAAGTGGAAGATTGAATATTTTGACATGCAGAGTTGACTCCTTTGCCGTGCATGACGTGCGCCAGGTTTCTTTGAAAGATTGGGAAGAAAGCTCGAGAGTAAAAAGGCGAGAGAAGTATCCTGGCCATGCGCATGCCCCAAGCGTGAATATGACTCCATCCAACCCAATAACCCCACCCTCGAAACCAAATCATGGGAATAAGGACAAACAAGACAGGCGCGAAGCAAAAATTGGCAATGACAAACTTAGACGGTCCCCGCGATGCTCAAGTCCCTTATCTCCTGCAGCACCTCCTCCACCCTCTGGTCCAACTCCCCCTGGGCGTACTGATCCCTGGTGTTGGCGTCCAGATACTGCTGCACCTGGGCCATCCTCGAATAGGCCTCGGCACAGAATCGCAGCTGGATCTTGACCAGGGCCTCGAAACTCGGGTCCAGAAAGGGCACCCTGAGATCGATCAACTGCGGCAGCTCGGTCGTCAGCGTCTCGTTGAGTTGGTCGTAGGCCACCCGGGCCATCTGCTCGTCCTTTTCGGCGCGCGGCAGCTTCGTGACATCCTTGTCCGGGCGATCCGTCAGCTTCTTGACCTGCGACCGCATGCGGTCGTAGTCCATCTGCTTGTGCTCGCGCTTCGTGATGCAGCTGTTGATGTCCGGGAAGTACGAGCAGAAGCGCTGGATGGGGTCGAGGACGGTGGTGCGGTAGGGCCCGTCGAGGGCCTTTATGGTTTCGGCGTCGAGGTCGGTCACGGCCTGTTTGTAGGAGCGCGAGACGCCGTCTTTGGCGCCCGCGTCGCCGTAGAAGGCGTCGATGGTTTCGGCGATGCGCATTTGCGAGGCCGTCATGGCGCGCAGCGAGTCGAGGTAGCCCTTGGCTTCCTTCTGGAGCTTGTTGGCCGCGGTTTCCATGGTACGGTAGCGGCTGCGGGTGAGGTCAGTCGGTATGCACCGTGGGGGTGGGCAGGCCAGGGCGCATACCGCAGCTCCGTCTCAAAGTCGCGGTCGTTTGTGCGCTCGACCTGGCCCGTCTTCATGAGGACCTGCGTCGTCGCGCGATTAACGCCTTTCTTGAAGCCTGTGCCGTGGTCAGCTCACGTGTCGGAGGTGGGTGACGGTCGGCGGGCTGCGGGTCGTACCGGTCCAGGACATGGCTGCGGGCCGTCTTTTCACTAGACAGTTATGATTACGGTTGAACTATGCTTCGATTCGATATACACGACCTGGCGGCGTGGTGGAGTAGCGGAGTAGCCGAGTAGCGGAGCGCGGGGGAGTTGAGATGTTTGTGTCGATGACATGGTGGAGTAGAGTGAGGAGCGTAGCATGGCTCAGCCTCTGCCCTCGCCACCGTTCACCCGCCACACCAGCACGAACACGGTCACGCTTCTCCTAGTGGCTCAAATCCAATTCATCCTCACCCTCTTCAATGTCGTCACCCATGACATTGCGCGCTCTGCGCCGAGCCACATCCCCCAAGTCATCCACGTCCTCCCACATCTGCCTCTCCTGCCGGAAACAACGGCAGCAACAACGTCAGCAACTCCAGCGACGCCACGCCTCCTCCTCCTCGCCATCCCGCCGCACCATCTTCTCTGGTATCCAACCCACCGGCATCCCGCACCTGGGCAACTATCTCGGCGCCCTAAAGCCGTGGGTCAAGCTGCAGAATGAAGCCGACCCGCAGGACAGATGTCTCTTCTCCATTGTCGACCTGCATGCCATCACGGTGAAGCAAGATCCGCGCCAATTGATGCAATGGCGGAGGGAAATGTTCACGAGCTTCCTGGCCGTCGGCCTGGATCCGAAGAGGAGCACATTGTTTGCGCAGAGCGACGTTCCCGCCCACAGTGAGATGATGTGGCTGTTGAGCTGTGTTGCCAGCATGGGGCATTTGTCGAGGATGACGCAGTGGAAGGCAGGCCCAATCCACAACCCTCCTCCCTCCATCCGCTGACCGGCATGATGCAGAGCAAGGCAGCCCTCCCACTCGACACCCCCGCCGCCGACTTCGACCCATCTCCTTTCCAGCGCCTCAGACCGGATGCCCCCGCGCCAAAACTGGGCCTCTTCTCCTATCCCGTCCTCCAAGCCGCCGACATCCTCCTCTACAGCACGACCCACGTTCCCGTCGGTGAAGACCAGGCCCAGCACCTCGAATTCACACGCGACCTGGCGCAGACCTTCAACTCCACCTATGCAACCGACATTCTCGTCCAACCCGAAACCATTCTTTCGCCCGCGCGCCGCGTAATGTCGCTCACGGACCCCACGAAGAAGATGTCGAAATCGGATCCCAGGATCGAGTCGCGAGTCCTCATCACCGACTCCAAGGAAACCATCCGCAAGAAGATCAAAACCGCCTTGACGGATTCGGTCCCAGGCGTGCACTATGACCGACAACACCGTCCCGGCGTATCCAATCTCATAGACATCCTACACCACCTCGACGAAACGCAGCACACGTCTCCCGAACACCTGGCCAACGAGCTCCTTGGCGCGGATACGTCTTTGAAGGCGCTGAAGGAGATGGTTGCCGATGCCTTGGACAGGGAGTTGGCACCGGTGAGAGAAAGGATGGGCGAGGTTATAAATCTGAACGAGGTGGAGATGGAAGAGCATCTGGACCAGGGCAGAAGAGTGGCGGTGAGCATTGCGACGCACCAGCTGAAACTCGTGCAGAAGAAAATGGGTCTTGCGTGGGGGTCGGGATTGTAATACTGCGCGCGCCAAGGAAGGGAAAGAAGAGGCGAAGCGAAGCGAGACACGGACCGAGTGAGGATGCTGGCAGTAGGGGTTGCAAGGTACGGGTGTCAAAAAGAGGGAGGGTCAATACCCATTGTACTACTATACGTGTGGAAGGGCTAGAGATATGGATATGTAATATCAACCGCAAACATGGGGAAAAAAAAGAATCACAGCATTAAAGCATGTTATTACTCTACAGAGCTTGAGCATGAGCACGAGCATGGGCAGACAAGTCTGCGCAAAACACGCATATAGCTAGCAGACAAATGCCCACCCCTTATCCACGAATCGTTTTCGCATGCCATGTGCACGGCAAAACGCTCAAGACGTAGAAGCAACGCCAATCGATGGAGCAAATCAATCAAAAGACCGCCCCGCCTCATCGCACTCGGGATAGTGTACCTCCCTATATCGTGACAATGGAAGAAAAAAAAGAAAGCAATCAAAACCAAAGCGATGCAACAGACCCTAATGCATGTCACCGCTGTTCCCTCTTCCCCATCCTCTCTCATCCAACTTTTTTTTCTTTCAACGCCGAACACTATCTACAACCGTCAGCGAAAAAGTGTACAGAGGAAGAAAAGTCCGTGCTCCCATCGCTCCCTCCTCGCATCACCTCACTCCAGCATTCATGACTTCGCCGCCTCTTTCCTCGCCTCAAACGCCTTCTTGGCCTCTTCCTCGAGATTCTCCAACTCTCCACTCATCTCACACATGCCCCTAAACGTCCCCCCCTCTTTACTGACCAGCTCCCACGGATCCCCAAACTCAACCACCTCTCCCTGATCGAGCACAAGCACCTTGTCATAATCGATGATCGTCTGGAGCCGATGGGCGATGGTGATTGTCGTATTCTTGATATCACGGATCGTTTCCTGGATCTTGGCGTCGGTCGCGTAGTCGATGGATGCGGTGGCTTCGTCCATGAGGAGCACCTTGGGTGCTTTGAGGAGTGCACGCGCGAGACAGAGGAGCTGACGTTGGCCCTGCGAGAGATTGGATCCAGATTCCGAGACTGGGGAGGAGAGGTTACGGAAGGGGTTTTTGTTGTCGGATTGCAGCGCCGTCGAGACTTGGGCGTCGGTATTGGTTGCTGCGCCGTTTGGCATTACCAGAACAGTCTCTTCAGTTGCATCGCCTTGCTCCCATTCGCGGTCGAGATCCGGGTTTGCGAGGATCGATCCTGGATTTGTTGTCGATGCCGTGTAGCTTGCGTGGGCATCGGCGACTATCGCTTTGGCGGTGGGATTGGGTATCTTGATGGGAGGTGGCGTGCTAGGGCCGTCTGGTGTCGCAGCACCGGATGTCACGGCAGAAACATGAGAGATGAGATGCACCTCGCGAAGTGCCGTAAAGATCTCCTCGTCGGTAAAAAGGGAGAAGGGGTCAAGGTTGCTGCGGATCGTGCCGGTGAAGAGCGTCGGATCCTGTGGCACCATCACTATACTCTCCCGCAAGTCTTGTAGCCCGATTAATCCGACATCGATGTCGTCGACCAAAATCTTTCCCTTCTCCGCTTCCAGCGCTCGAAAGAGCGCCAGAGCAAGCGAACTCTTGCCTGCACCTGTTCGCCCCACGACGCCGACCTTCTCTCCGGACAGAATCTTGAAGGTGATGTTCTTCAACACGGGGTCGAAATCAGGCCGATAACGAGTGGAGTAGCCGATAAACTCCACGGATCCTTTGCTGGGCCAGTTGGACGGCGGCCTGTTCTCGGGGACAATCGATGCTGCTTCCTGATCAACGTCAAGGTATTCCTTCACACGCTCCACCGAGTTCATGTTTTGCTCGTTCGCCGAGTACAGTCGCACAAACCAGAGAACGTTCTCGGTGAAGGTAACGGCGTAGGTCAGAGCCAGACCAGCAGCACCCGCGTCAATGGAGCCAACAGAGCGCACGACGAAAATACCCGCAAAGAAGGACACCAGCGCACCGACAACGTCAACTCGGAAGGCGAGCCAGCGGTTAGCGGCCCACAGGTAGATGAAAGGTCGGTGCTGGGTATTGATCTTGGCGAGGTTCTCGCGGATGAACCTTCGCTCGTCGCCATAGGCTCGAATCGTCGTCATGCCGGAAAGAGTCTCGCCAAACTGTTGGTACAAAGGACTTCGGTGTACCGACTCAAGACGTTTGAGATCTCGGGAAGAATTGATGTAGAAGCGGCCGATCAATGCGTACAGTATCGTGATGAAGAAGCCGGCGATGAGGAAGCCGGGGGTAATGACCGAGATCAATATTACAATAGTGATTATGCTCGCAAGGCAGTGGACAACACCGATTGCGACGGGAGCAACCTGCAGGTGACGGTCAGCAAACGCAAGACATGCACGAATGCCAAGTCCTCGGGAGAGAACTTTGGAAGTCGAACGTAACGTACCTCTTGATCAACAGACTCGATGTCCTTTGAGAACCGATTCATGAGCTGACCCAAGGGTGTCTGGTCGAAGAACCTAAACTTGGCATGGGTGACCTTATGAATGAGCCGCTCATGTATCCGCCTCGAAGCCGCAAGTGAGCCGCCGAAAAGAAAGCCCTCCCTTAGGAAAGTAATGGACATGAAGATGACGCCCAGGACAGCATATACACCCAAGAAATAGCCGGAGTCGACATCGTCTGTCTTCATGGTAGTGAAGGTGGTCTGCGCAAGATCGTATGTATAGGCATGATGCTGCTGTTCTGGCTGGGTAGAAAAAGGAATGTTCCAGCTGCAGGTACCGCTTTTCATGCAAGTACCCAGTCCGTTAAGCGTGGGCGCATGAGTAATTGGTGTTCGGTTGTGATTGCCCATGGACTGAATGCTCCTATCGGCATACGCATTGGCCCATGTCCTGATCCAGACGTTGGTCGACACGGAGGAGACTTGCTGTGCAGCAAAGCAGACGGCTGCTCCAACCCAGTAGTACCAAGGTCCCATCGCCCGCAAGTACATGATGATGATGCCGAACTTGACACCACCCTCAGCTTTGGTCTCCTCCCCTGTGTTGCTGGACTTTTTCTGAGGCTCCGTCGAGCCGTTCGCATCACCGTTCGAGCCACCGTTGGCGTGCCCATCTTCATCCCCTGCTTCTTCAGCCTCAGCATCCAATGGCACGCTTGACGCCACTCTCGATACTCCGCGGGAAGCGGGCCTGGATTTTGAAAGGTCTTCGGTCAGCTTCCCAGAACCGATGACTTCGTTTGCGGTACCCTGGGTTGCAATTCTGCCGTTCTCAACGACAACAGCAAACTCCGCCTGAGGCAAGCAGAGGCCGACATTATGTGTGACGAGGATGCAGGTACGGTTGTACATGAGAGGGCCCATAAGCGCTTTGTCGAAGATCCATTTGGCGGTGTGAGAATCGACGGCACTGAGAACATCGTCAAGCAAAACATGACGTGCCTTGCTGTACAGCGCACGAGCAAGGGAGATGCGCTGTTTTTGACCACCGGATAGTGTGACGCCCTTCTCGCCGACGATCGTCTCATCGCCAGCATCCAGAATTTCCAGATCCCTCTTGAGCGAGCACGCCACGATGACGTCCCTGTAGCGCTTCGAATCCCACTTGCCCGCGAAAACGATGTTGTCCTTGACCGTGCCGTTGACGAGCCACGCTTGTTGGGCGCAATAAGCTATACTTTCGGTGAGACGAGTCTCCGGATCAGGCTTCAAGTCCTCTCGGCTGGTTCCTCCGGGTAAGTATACGTCGCCCTTCAGCTTGGTCATTTCACCCAACAGGGCCATGAGGAGGGACGTCTTTCCGCATCCCGTGGGTCCGACGATCACATTGAGATGGCCCACTTTGAATTTGATGTCGAGATCCATGAGCTTGAACGCGTCTGCGGCAGATTGCTCACTCAAGTCTTTCCCGCCCCAACTGAAGGTGCCCGCTTCGAACCCGATCAGCGGTTGGCCACCCTCGTCCTTCTTGTGCGTGACCAGCTGAGCGTACTTGTCCGTTTCCGGTTCATTGAGATATTCCTCAATACGGTCAACCGAGACCTTTGATTCTTGGACGTGCGCGACCATGTCGGCGAGTTGGTCGAGAGGAATTCGGAGAATCTGGAACAATGAGAGCGCGGTGAAGGCGACAGAAGGAATAAGGTCCTTGTGCTCCACGTTGGTGTATACGAAGAAGGAAAGGAAGGTAATCAAGATCGGCGATCCAGACCAGATGGTCGCAGCCATCGCCCACAGGACGTATCGGCGTCGGAGCAGCTTCAGTTCGGTATACCGTTTGTCGTTGACAACGCCGATGAAGCGCTGCTCCCAAGCAAAGAACTTGATGATGCGAATGTTGCTCAGGACCTCGTTCGTCGAGTGGATCCTCGCGTCGGTGGCTGCAAGGATAAGCTTTTGGATACTCGCAAACTGCTTCGACACCCAGAGATTGATGGGTAGGAGGAAGACCATCATTCCGATGCCGGCAATCGAGCTGTATCCGAGGATGCCGTACAACAGAGCGACGGCCATGACGACTTGCACGGGGGTAGCGGCCCAGAGAAAATGCAGATAGGCGCAGATTTCGCTGACCTTGAATGCATCCACAGCCATGAGATTGATGATGGCACCAGTCGTGACCTGGGCCTCTTCGGCTTTCTGCAATCCCTGCTTCGGATCTTCCGTCGCCTTCTTCTTCTTCTGGCCCAAGGTCATCATCCGCTTGAGTGGTCCCGGCCTCTTTCCTTCTTCAGGTTCCTTCTTCTCCTCTCCCAGCACCTTGTCCGCGCCGGCAGCCGCCCGCCTCTTCAGCGCCTTTGCGTAGATTTCCCCAATGATGACGGCGCGCAAGCGAATGCAGATCTTTCTGCCTATCCACAGAGCCTGGCCGTCAGCGAGGGCGGACAGACAGCCTGAAACGAAGAGCAGGATCACGTAAAACCAGGCAGCGTTCTTCGGAGTGAAATCGGGGGCTTCGACGTATTCCAAGATGGCTTTGAGAAGCATGGTCGGGGCGAATGTCAGAAACCCGGATACGGCAGCCCAGGCAGCCTGGATCAGCAGCCCGCGCTTGAAGAACTTTAGGAGATGGAAGGCAAGAGCGGACGTCTTCTTGACCTGGTTGTAGTTGGCGATGACGGTTGCCGCCTTGTCTTTGGGCGCCAGGTTCCACACATCGGCGAGTTCGTATGTCTTGTTGTATCCTTTCCAGACGATGGAGTCGACCCAGGAGAAGGTGGCAATGGAGAAAACACTGGCAATGGGCTCGCGCGCAGGCTCAATGTCGTCTTCATACTCGAGCTCGACGGCCTGGTTGCCTTTTCTGGAGGCCAACGCGATAGTGAGAAGGAGGGAGTCGAGTGCAAACTCGGCGATGGAGAGCTTCTGCTGGAGATTTGAGCGGGGATGTATGATGGCGGAACGAAAGAGGAGAATCTGAAAACACCAGAAAAAGCCGTAGATGAAGGCAGTATGATACCACAGGCGGGGAAAGGACCATCTACCGGTGCTGGACGAGAGGAGTCGCAACGAGGCGAGCGTGGCAACGTAGGCCCAAGCAGCAATGCCCGCAATGGCGGCTATTCTGGCATTGCGACCCCATGCGCCCGTAAAGTAGACGGCAAGGTGCAGTGCCAGCGTGGCCAGGACGGCGGTTTCTTCGAGCACCACCACGGTGACCTCCCCGCGTGGTCTGTCCACGGCGATTGTCGACTTGGTCTTCCGACTGAGGCTGGGGTGTAACGCAAGCCGTTCGTCCCGGTCGAGCTCTTCATCCGACTCGGTCTCGTCGCCGTCATAGCGGGGGCTTTGAAACGACCAGGGATTGCGCGTATCTTGCAGGACCGAGTATGCGTGATGGTACTTGGACGACTTGACGGCATGGTAGAGCTGGAAGAGCAGGTAAATGGACGATGTGCCGCATACGACGAGGGGAAATAATGCCTGGAGGTAGCTGGGCACAGGTTAGCTCGAGCGCACGTGAAAACAAAAACAACGGACAGGCAGGTGAGCAGGAAAGAGAGGATAGAATAGGAATGGAACAGGATGGGATGGAATATAGAGTAACACAGAATAGAGTAGGACAGGATGGAATAGGAATAGCATAGCATAGCATAGCATAGCATAACATGGAACATGGAAAAGACGAGAAAAGAAAAGAAAAGAAAAAGAAAAAGAAAAAGAAAAAACCCGACTCACGCCTGTTCAAAGCACTCGGAAAAGTCGTCCTCGCGCCAGAGCGGGTCTTCGCAGCGGGCGAACATTCTCAGGCCGGGGCAAAGAGGAGGAACCTCCTTCGTGGCAGTCGAGGATGTCCGCAGGTCAACACCATGAACGGGCGGCGAGGTGCATTTGAGAAGGAGCTTGAGCTTGGGCTTGGCGCGGTTGCTGGTTGGCAGGCAGTGGCCGATCGCTTTGCGGGTGGCCGCGTATCTGCTATGTACAATGATGCAGACAACAAACAAGCAAACAACGTTGCTGGCAGATGCGACGACTGGGGGGAAGCCCGGCGTCGAGTGAATTGGCTTTGGGGAGCAAGGCCCGCGCGGGAATCTGCGAGGATGTAGCTCGGCCGACCACGCTAACAAGACACCGACCGGGCCGACGCAAGAGCAGTGATTACGGCGAAATCGCAACGACACAGGTCACGAGGGCGGCGCGAGAAGACGGGAAGCAGAAGAGTCGGTCAGAGTTGGATGTTGACATTGTATGGTGTGGTGGCGAGCCAACACCTGCTTCGTCTGGACTCGGCCCATCTCCCACACCGCCATGCATCCGCCATCCACCATCGACCATTATCGTACCCACTTGCTGTACCTAGGCATGCCATGCATGACGTGAACCGAGTCACGGCATCGCGAAGCCGTCTACCGTACCTAGTCCGCCTTCCTGCAGCGGTGCCGCAGTGATCACCGCCCTTTTTTACGCCACCCTGGTACACTACGGTACGCACCACCGCACGCTGCATCGTTCCCATGCAAACGCATGCGGAGAGCCCTGTCTGGTAGGAGGCTACTCGCTAGTACGAGGTGGGGTGCATGCAGGGAGCACGTGAAGAACAATCAAATAAGCTTTCGTGCTACCGCGTGCCCACTCACTCTGTTATCAGCAGCGAATCTCTGCCCGACCCGAATCAGATGACCAGTGGCACGTTATCCCTCCTCTCAACACCGTTATCTACCCTGCATGGAATCCGAAGCATGCCCTCTGCAACAGCAACCCTCCTCGTACACCCATATTTTACATCTACATCTACATTTACATCTACATCTACATATAATACATCCCGTCCAAAGTCGGCCTGTGCAAAGCGGCCTCTCAGTAATTCATCACCGACCTCTTCCGCCCAACCCCTGCCACCGATGAGCCAGGCTTCCGACCGCCGAAAGCAGCCGACAATCCCACCATCTTCTGGTCCGGCTGCTTTTGGATCCCACGACTGCGAGTATATGCCCCCGTTCCTTCTCCTCCTCCTCCTCCTCCTCCTCCTCGGGAGTTGATCACAATCTTCGATTCGTGGTCGAGATGGTCCACCACCTCGACCACACTGCGGACGAAGTCGGCACTCACCATGTCGTCGGCCAGGTACGTTTTCTCGCTCTCCGTCCCATTGGCATTCCTGAGCCGACAGGACGTTAGATCGTGGAAGGCGTTGGAGAGGAACGTATCGAGCGTCTGCCGGAATTGATGCACCCGATGCGCGTCCTCGCCGAGGTTGAACGGCAACCAATCATCCAGCACCAGCAACGGATTTCTGCTTCTGCTTCCCTTCATCTTGAGCCTCCCGCCAAACAGCAACGAAGTACCGTGCGAGACCTCGGTAACGTCTCGCATGCAAAGTGAATTGGGGTCCGAGTTGAACAGGGTCGAGAACGTGAACATGGTGTTTTGGTAGCTGACCGCATCTTTCCTCGCCATCATCGTCGACTTTGGGTGTAGTTGAACATCGTCGCAGGTGCGGGTGCGGAACCAGCGACCATGCGTGCTGATGGCGAGATTGGGCGCGAAACCCACGAGGGCGAGGGCTTTGAGAAGTGGCACGTTCCCGCTGTTGGTGTTTAGAGCCGAGCTGCCAAAGCAGTGCTGGTAGCGCTGCGATGGTGGCGTGTACGGGATGAGCTGGCTCTTGACGAGAATCTGTTCGATGTCTTCGGCAGCCCTGCGTGTCTGGTCGTACGCTTTCATCATGATGAAGTTTTGGTTGGCGTATTCAAACGCCTTCTGGTGCCCGCGCTCGCGCTCGTACCGCCGTATGTGCCTGTAGGCGATGACTTGTGCCATGTGCTCACTCTGCGTACCGTTGAGCCATTCCAGGTGGCTCGCCTCCCATTCCGATCTCAGCCCCGAGGGCTTGCTGAAGAGGGGTCGTGATGAAGACAGAGCCCCGAGGATGATGAGGGGGTCCAGGCAACGGAAGATGATGCCCAGAACTATCATTTTGCCGAGAGCGGGTTGAACCGGTAACGCGGCAAGCAACTCTCCCAAAGGAGAAAGCTCCTCGTCTTCGGTGAATGCTTCCAGTGATTGCAAAGTCTGCACCGCCGATTGAACATTCGAGGCCGAGGGAGGCTCCAGGGCTTGCGAGAGGAAGTCGCCGACGGAATCGGGAAATCCGTGCGCTTTGACTTCCAGGCAGACTTCCTGGAGATCGGCTCGAAGCATCTCAGCCTGCCCTGTAGCCCTCATCCGTGCAAGACGCTCTTCCGTGTAAAGACCGTAATAGTTTCCATTTTGCACCCGTCCAGCTCTTCCGGCACGCTGCTTCGCGTTTGCCTTGCTGATCCAGGTACTCTGCAAGACCGTGATTCGATTGACCAAGTCGTAGCGGTTCTCGCGGTGCTTCCCACTGTCAATGACATGTTGTACGTCCGGAATCGTCACCGACGTTTCCGCTATGTTCGTCGAGAGGATCACTTTTCGGCAGCCCTCGGGGACTGGTTTGAAAACAGCCGCCTGATCTTCGGATGAAGTGGAGGAATGGAGAATGGACAACCTGTAGCGGGAGAAATCGGTGAAGTTGACACCGAAGATGGGTTTCCGCTGAAGAAGACGTTGCGCCGTGAGGATCTCGTTTTGACCAGGCAAAAAAACGAGGATAGCGCCGTCGCTCGTCGTCTTCGCAACGTGTGCCACGGTAGCCACAGCCAGACCAACCGGCGTCAGAGTGTCGTCGGGGCTGAACGTGGTTTCGTCTGGCTGTATTTCGTTTTCGGTCCGGGTGCTCGACGGCGCTGTTTCCGACTTCAAGTATCTTTCCGTGTCCTTTTCCCTGAGAAGCTCATCGAGTGCCTTCCCACGGTACTTGGACTGGAGGTCACTGTGGATCTCGCGAAGATACCGGTTTCTGACAGGAAACAACCTGCCAGGTACACTGATGGACGGGCAAGGAACGAGATTTCCAGATGCGTCTTCGGACCCGAAATACTTTGAAAAGAGCTCCGTGTTCATCGTAGCGCTCATCAGCACCACTTTTGGCACAGGTTTGTTTGCCGCCACTCTCTGTTTCAGTGCCTTCTTTAGCACGACAAGCAGAAAATCAAGAGTGATATCTCGCTCGTGTACTTCATCCAAAAGGATGTGTGAGGTGGTTTCGAAGACTGAATCCGGGTGATACTGCAGTCGCTGCAACAGTATGCCAGTAGTGCAGAACAAGATACTGCCGTCTTCCCGAGGAGGCGCAGAATCATGACGAACGATATAGCCGACGGATTCGCCCAGCCGTTCAGCGCGTTCGTCTGCTACACGCCGTGCAACTGATGTCTAATGATCCCAAGTCAGCAAAGGTTCGCTCGAGAACATGTTGGCAGAACGTACTGCGGCGATACGCCTTGGCTGGGTGCATATAACATTGCATGCCGCTCCCTCTCCTGCTCTCGCGGCGGCCTCCAAGAACATCTGAGGCACTTGGGTGGTCTTTCCTGAACCGGTGGATCCGACGACGACCGAGAAGGGGCTCCCCGAAACCATATCCAAGATCTCGGCTCGATGGTGATTTATGGGTAGCTCTCCTCGCTTCTGGCGCATCATCTCGGTCGTTGAAGACGTTTGGTACGCTTCCAAAGCATCTTGTAGCGTCTTGTTTCGCCTCGCATGATCGGTGGTTTTACGAACCCTGCGTGCAGATGATGCATCGTCGGTTGGACCCTCTACAGGAATGGGCGCGGAACGCTTCCGCGCAGTGCCACGCTGCCGATTGATGGCGTTGCCCATGAAATTGAATGCCCTATCGGGTATGTGAACATCGACCGGCCGTGGCGTTCTCAGTATCTTGCCGCCGCTTGCTTGAAATGCGAATTCAAAGCTTGGCAAGAGGCTCGGGTCCTCTTTCGCAAGGGCAACGATGGCGGTCAACATGGCCAGGCGCTCGCTATCCGATCTGCTGCGCATCAAGAAAGTTTCCCCGATCGGATTGCCTGCCAGGGTTGCTTGCGACTGGTACATTGATTGTGTTCCTTTCTGAAGATTGACCTGTACTTGGGTAGTGTTCCTGCTCAAGACACCCTTCGAATGATCCCAGAAGTTTACAAATGATTCGACGGCGGATGCCTCTAGAGGTTTGCCTTGGCCAATCGAACCCTCGGATGCATTGTCGAGCCCAGACTTCATAGCCAGATGCATGAGCTGCTGCGCGGCCGCAGTTTCAGCCTGGTTAGGAGTTGCGCCAGCGCCCACAGCCGACATGGCCAGTTCTGGGAGGTCAATGGTGCATTGGCAATTCGCTTTGGTGCTCCCTTGCATGAGTGCCTTGTCGAGGATTTTGGCGGTGATGGGCACGGTGGTGAAGCGTGGAACCAACAAGAAGCGGGATGCAAACTCATATGCGAGGATTTTGGCTTTCGAACCTCCCGAGTCACCTTTCACCACCCGAATCGTAGGATTCCCGAAGAACTCATTGAGGAATCCCGTCTCATGCAATTGAGCGATGAGATGCAAGGCACAACTCCTGTACGCATCGAGTTTGGACGATCCGTCACCGAGAGCCGTGAACGGTGTGCCGTTGAACGTCGTCACTTTGATTTGGAAACGGAACGGGGCAGCTTTGCGGGCTGCGGAGCAATCTCTATTGGCGTTGAACACCTTTTGAGACTGGAATTTCAACTTTTTGGAAAAAAGCTGCTTGTCTAGAAAATCCGATCTGATCTTGAGCGGATCGTCGAGGAAGTGCCAAAGCTGTTGTGGTGCGTTGGCATACTGCCCACGGACCGGAAGTATGAACTGCTCCCTGATAGCTCGCGCCGTCATGGTCGGCTCCGCGCCTGGCCCGGCTGCTCCTCCGGTATGTGCATTGTTCTTCGTCTGTTTCGCTTGCTGGGCTGGCCGGGCTTGCTCCTTCGGCGTCCGCTTGCTTGGAGACGACGATGATGATGATGCAACGGCAGCAGGTTTCGCCTTCACCGTGGCTCTCGGTATTCTATTGTCGTGAGCGCGTGCGGAGTGGGTGGCAGCGAGTCTGCGGGATTGGAGGCAGTGCGGCGCATATGGGCCGTGAGGGAAGTGGCAGAGAGGGCGCGTTCGCAGGCGCAAAGGAGCAAGCTGGGGTATGTGAGCAATCCATCAAGAGCCGTCTGGTGGTGGCAAACGCACTAGTAGGTGCCTCATACTCCATGGACCATGGATGCAGGAACGGGCAATCTGGAGTCGGAAGTGTGAGCAGCGTGGAGTTCGAGGTGACGCCCCTAAGTCCCCAGGTCCAAAGAAAAACCGTCGGCCCACGCTTATCGATAAGACTTGCTTTGCCAACATCATCACCGCGTTTTCTCCGTCTTTCGCCATCTTCCGTGTTGTTCTGCATGCTGATAAGCTCAACTTGTATTCGTTTTATTCAACTTGGAGCGAGGTGGGGGGGAGGGTATATTTTTTTTCATTTTTATCTGTTTTGTTCCAGCCCAATTTGTATAGCCTCACCGGCAAAACGGAAGCTCTTCATGTCATGTATCAATACAGGAACTGGAACTGCAACTGGAATTGGAACTGGAACTGGAACTGGAACTGCAACTGCAACCGCAACTGCAACCGCAACTGCAACCGCAACTGCAACTGCAACTGGAACCTTTGATCTATGTACAATCACCGGCAAGGAAAAGTTCGAGTCTACTGTCGTGCCTTCGCAACGGGCGTCCATGGCGAGTACTTGCTCTTGACCCTAATCCTTGGTTAGCCTGCTGCAGCCCAACCGCAACGATGGCAACCTACGTAGAGTACGGCTTGTACCCCGAGCGGCTCCATGTGAGCGTCGGCCGGTGCTCCTTGGGCTCCCACTCGCGCACCTGTCTCTGCATGATGGGGTCCGCAGCCGGCGACTTGTCGACCATGTACGACATCCAGGCGTGCCTAATCCCGTCAACCCACGTCCAGGCGGCCCGTAACGTACATGCGGAGTCTCTCTCTTACCAGCCGGGCTCGATTTGAGAACTGTGGGGTCAGCATCATTCCGCGCGAAGGAGCCGGTCGTCACCACTCACGGATCATATTCCTGGTCCTTGTAGTCCACCCATCGTGTCCTCACTGTCCGTGTGAGCCAGTTGGCAGATGCGCCCGAGAGTCGGGTGCTGCAAACTCACGGGGGAGTTCCTCGGCCAAGTTCTCAAAGTACTTGTTGCCATACTGGTCCACGCCGACGAGGGTTCCAGCTTTCGTATCACCTGCCTCGGATCAGCCCCGCGCCCCCTCCCATTGCACTCCTGCCAGCCTCACGTACCGATGTTCTACAGATGCAGGCGACCGCGGTTAGCGACGGGCGCGACGGGCGCAAGAGGGCGGGCGGAGGTGTACCTGGAGCTGGTGGCCGTATTCCTACAGACACAGGTCAATTGGCTGCCAAATGCGCACGAGAGCCGCGGCGGATGCCCACCTTCAAGCCAATCTTGCGGAGGTTCCGCAGAGTCCTGAGCACGGTCGACATTGCGGCGGGGATGTGGAGGTGAGGTTGTCGGAGCTCTCACGATGCCCGCAGGTGGTGCCCAGGTGATGCGCCAAGACCATCGCCGAGACGGGCCTAGCGCGTTGCTTGGGCGTGCGTCGTCGAGCCTGCAGACGTCGGGGGATGGATGGTCCACATCGGAAGGGGGAAAATGATACTGCGGGGTTTGACGAGGGCGAGAGGCCCGTTGAATGCCGCAAGAGGACGCTTCCGGGTGGAAACTGCACGGAGATATTCGACCGCACATCCGTCTCCCATGGCCGCATCAACACCGCCGTCGCAAGCTTCGATGCTCGCAACCATCACCACGGATCTGGACCGGATCGCTCCACGGTTCGACATCCAGCCCGACCAGGTGGACATCTTGAAGACGCCGGCCGAATTCTACCAGACTCTCAAGGACAGGATCTCGAAGGCGCAATCCAGGATCTACCTATCCACGCTCTACATCGGCAAAACCGAACACGACCTCGTGAGCACGATCCGGAACGCCCTCGTCGCCAATCCCTCCCTCCGCATTTCCTTCCTGACGGATGCCCTGCGTGGCACCCGTGAATCGCCCTCGGCATCATGTGCATCCCTCCTGGCTCCCCTGATTGCCGAATTCGGCCCCTCGAGGGTGGAGGTCCGCATGTTCCACACCCCCAATCTAACCGGCTTGCGGAAGAAGGTGGTCCCGAAACGGATCAACGAGGGCTGGGGGCTCCAGCACATGAAGCTGTACGGCGTGGACGACGAGGTCATCTTGAGCGGCGCGAATCTGTCGAGCGATTACTTCACGAATCGGCAGGACAGATATCATCTGTTCCGGTCTGCGGAGCTTGCATCCTACTTTGGCCAAATCCACGATGGGGTCTGCGACCTGTCCTTCAGCGTGCAGCCCGCCGACAACGAAGCCGGATACACCATGTCGTGGCCGAAGAGCAATGCCGCATCGTCGCCGCTGGGCTCCCCATCCGAGTTCAAGAAAGCGGCCTCGAAACATCTTTCGCACCTCCTCACGCCGTCCAACTCTCCCGCCGCACGGGGATCCGGCTCCAACACGACCATCTACCCCGTCCTCTCCCTGGTCCCACTGCTGAACACATCCACCGAACTCCCCGCCCTGACACACATACTGACCTCGCTGTCTCGTGCACCCTTGCACCCGAGCACGTGGACCTTCACAGCCGGATACTTCAACATGACGCCCTCGTTCCGCCGCCTTCTTCTCTCGACCCGTCCAGCCTCGGGAACCGTGCTCACCGCCCATCCGCACGCAAACGGCTTCTTCGGATCAAAAGGCGTGAGCGGCATGCTGCCAGACGCGTACACCCATCTCGCCAAAATGTTCCTCCGAAAAGTGCGCTACGAAGGGCTCTCCGAGTCGGTCCAGCTACGGGAATGGAAAAAGGGGAGGGTGGATGAGGAAGGTGGGTGGACGTATCACGCCAAGGGGTTATGGGTTACCTTTCCCTCTCCCTCTCCCTCTCCCTCTCCCTCTCCCTCTCCCTCTCCCTCTCCCTCTCCCTCTCCCTCTCCCTCTCCCTCTCCCTCTCCCTCTCC